>BLSH010561636.1:1001439-1012814 GCA_018402905.1 Glandirana rugosa | reverse complement strand
TTATTTTGAATATTTACGTGTAAAAAATAGACGTTTTTCTACATGTAAAAAATAAAAAATATTTTCCACTTTTTCACCTTTTATAAAAAATAAAAAATGTACATCTTTTTGCAGATAAAAAATGTGCATTTATAAGTTTTATTTTACATTGCATCCTGTAAAGCTTTGCACTGCCAGGCTCTTGCTGACTCTCAGTCAGCTGCCTGCTCGTAGCTCCCATGGCAGGCAGGCATGGCTCCCCAGGCAGACCATTACTGAACTGCAGGAAGAATCAATAAACTAGGAGAGTGCTCAGGGGTGGCCCATACATTGAGGGCGCACGGGTGTCACCTCCCCTATCCCTTCCGCCACCCCCCTATCCATGCGCCCAGACCCTTTCAGGATGCTGGGTGCATCAATTACAATTGCGGGGGTGCGTTTTTTTTTTGAAGCACCGATTATAGCCAGAGGCTCTAACAGGTTTCAAAATAGGGTGGGCTCAGGACGCAGAGAGTGCGCTCTCAGCCCACCAAGGTGTATAACAACAGCGAATGATCCCAAGGAGTGCCGGCTCATCTTTCACTTTAATCTTGACAACAGCAAATGAGTATTCGCTGCTGTAACACTGATCCTCCTCCTGGCCAATCAGGTAGCATGTTTTGACACCCGTCACCTGATTGGCTGAAAGGACAGGCGATCCGATTGGATGCCTAGGAGGAGGAGGGGAGGAGCCGCACGCTGGAAGCCGCTGTGGACTAGAGGGCAAGGAGCCACTGCATGCTACCCGCCATCCGCTACCCGGACCGACCAGCAAACAGCAGGGGAGAGGTGCCGCTCAGGGGGTGGGGGGGGGGCTTGCCGCTCACAGGTGCCGCTCGGAGGGGGGATGGATGGTTGTTTGCCCCCCTCAAAAAAAAACCACCAGCCACCACTGATGTGCCCTCCTAGTTCATTAAGAACTACAAGCTGTCTGTCTGGTACTTGTATTTCATTCATTCACGTAACTCTGTGAATGGATGATACTATTGTGTGGGCAGAGTGAAGATCCCCTACCCGCTGCCAGAGGAATGGGGGGGGTGAGGGAAATGTGGGCAGGTGCTATACTGTAACATGTTACATGTTATACCCTAAATACGAGTGTAACATGCACCACGTTACATAGGCAAACTTATCTTTTAAAGACTTTGTAAGAATCAAGAAGAGGTCAGCAAGGTTATGTTCACCTACAAACCTCAGCTGTTACCCTTGGTGTATAAATATCAGACAGAAAAGATCTATTGGGTTCGTTTATTAAAGGCAAATAGACTGTGCACTTTGCAAAGTGCAGTTGCTCCAGAGCTTAGTAAATGAGAGAAAGTTCTGCTGACTTCCATCATCCAATCGTGTGCAAGCAAAAATACGTTTTTTTATTTTTCCCTGCCTGTGATTGGATATTCTTTACAAAGTGAAGCATTACCTCATTTACTAGGCTCTGGAGCAACTGCATTTTGCAAAGTGCACAATCTATTTGTCTTTAGTAAATCAACCCCCTGTGGCATTATTTGTCCATTTATTTTCTATTGCTCCTATGAGGGCAATGGTACCACGGGTGCCAGCAGAACGTCCTAACATACTCATGCCATACAAAGATGTACCACTACCTTATGTACACATTTGTGTTAACAAAAAAAAAGTGGTTGGATTATTATTGATTGATCAACCAAAATCTTAACATCTATAATTATCAAAAAACATCCTTCTGTATGACAAACAACATTCCTGTAGGCTAAGAAAACCTTAATTTTACTTACGATGTGAGATTTGGTGCAGAGCTGAGAAGGTTGGGTTCTGTTGTGTTCAGTGTTTGTAAAGCCCAGTAAGACTTTCTCCTTTTTATACCTTTTAGGTTGCACAACACCTGTACCTGGAGGGGGAAAGGCGTAAACTATGGGTCACTTTAACAATGGTTTCCAAATTCCATCTGCAGTCATAATTATTGTAAATCTTCTTCACAAGCTTGGTTCTCATATATTAGGGCCAATTTAGATTTGAGCCAGTTGACCTACCATGCCATTGGAATGTGAATATTCAGGTTAGTGCTAGACACCCCAGGGTCAGTTTAAAGAGGAGCCATTTAACCTAAGTGCATGTCTTTTAGGCTGTGTCTTTGGAATGTGAAAATGCTGGTCAGTTAGCTTCTGTCCAAGCCGGTCCTAATACTTCCAGTATAAAGACCTGTAATAAACATTATTTATTGTTGAAGATTAGTTGAGAAGAGCTGGCGCCAAGAATGCCCAACACAGCAGTCATGAAAATGTAAGAGACATTGTAAATGTAGTCTAAAATAATTTAGTCCAGATGATTTACTGATGTTTGGGTAAATAATGGGGATCAATGATAATGGGGATCAATGCAGTCCAAGCTGCTGTAGAATCAGGTAAGCTTACAGCCAGGTACTCTAATGTAACACTAGCTAAGTTCCTTGTTACTCCACTTAAAGAGATTTTTGCTATTCACCTTTGGGGGCAGAGCAGTGGTGGCCCCGTCCATAAGGGGCGAAGGAGCGCCGCCCCCCTATCCATGCGTCCGGCTCCCTAATCTACATGCAGGGCGCTGGATTCACTGATTCCAATGAGGGTTTTCTTTTTTTAAGAGGCTCTAATAGGCTTCAAGAAAGGGTGGGCTCGGGAGACAGTGAGGACACCCACTTGTGTGACAATAGCAAATGAAAATTAGCTATAGCTATTGGGAAGGAGGGCTGTGTCCCTGAAGCCCATCAGAGTACCTGTCACCTGTCCATCAAAGTACCCAGTACCTGTCACCTGTCCATCAAAGTACCCGAGTACCTGTCACCTGTCCAACAAAGTACCCAAGTACCTGTCACCTGTCCATCAAAGTACCCGAGTACCTGTCACCTGCCCATCAGAGTATCCGAGTACCTGTCACCTGCCCATCAGAGTACCCGAGTACCTGTCACCAGCCCATCAGAGTACCCGAGTACATGTCACCTGCCCATCAGCGTACCAGAGTACCTGTCACCATCCCATCAGAGTACCCGAGTACCTGTCACCATCCCATCAGAGTACCCGAGTACCTCTCACCAACCCATCTGAGTACCCGAGTACTTGTCACCAACCCATCAAAGTACCCAAGTACCTGTCACCAACCGATCTGAATACCCGAGAACCTGTCACCAACCCATCTGAGTACCCGAGTACCTGTCACCATCCCATCAGAGTACCCGAGTACCTGTCACCAACTCATCAGAGTACCCGAGTACCTATCACCTGCCCATCAGAGTGCCCGAGTACCTGTCACCAGCCCATCAGAGTATCCGAGTACCTGCACCAGCCTATCAGAGTACCCAAATACCTGTCACCTGCCCATCAGAGTACCCGAGTACCTGTCACCTGCCCATCAGAGTACCCGAGTACCTGTCACCAGACCATCAGCGTACCAGAGTACCTGTCACCAGCCCATCAGAGCACCCGAGTACCTGTCACCTGCCCATCAGAGAACCTGAGTACCTGTCATCAGCCCAGCAAAGTACCCGAGTACCTGTCACCTGCCCATTAGAGTACCTGAGTACCTATCTGCAGCCCATGCGTCATAGAATATACCTCGGGTGTTTGCTTTCCAAAATGGGGTCATTGTGGGGGTAATTCTACTGTCTTGGTGCTCCAGGGCCTTCAAAAGTGTGATAGGTATGAATTAAATTTTATGTGTAATTTATGCTCCTAGAACGCCTGATGGTGCTCCCTGCATGTTCAGCCTCTGTATGTGGCCAGGGTGTGAAAAAGGCTCACACATGTGGTATCGCCATACTCAGGATGAGTAGCAGAATATATTTTGTGGGTTAATTTTTGCTATGTACGTGCTATGTGTTAGAAATATCTTATAAATTGACCACATTGTGTAAAAATAAAAGCATTTTAATTTTCTTACCACGTTTTTAGAAGACTTGTGGAAAAAAATGAACCATTCAAAAGACTCATAATGTCTCATAGATTATACATTGGGGTGTTTGCTTTCCAAAATTGGGTCATTTTGTGGGTAATTCCATTGTCCTGGTGCTCCAGGGCCTTCAAAAGTGTAATAGGTCATTAGGAAATTAGATGTGAAAATTCTGCTCCTAGAATACATGACGGTGCTCCCTGCATGTTGGACCTCTCTATGTGGCCAGGCTGTGAAAAAGTCTCACACATGTGGTATCACCATACTCGAGGCGAGTAGCAGAATGTATTTTGGGGTGTAATTGGAAGTATGCATATGCTGTGTGTGAGAAATAACTTGTTATGACAATTTTGTGCAAAAAAAAAAAAAAAAATCTTAATTTTCCCCAAGAATTGTGGGAAAAAAGTAAAACTTCAAAAACTTGCAATGCCTCTTACTAAATACCTTGGAATGTCTACTTTTCAAATGGGGTCATTTGGGGGGTATTTGTACATTCCTGACATTTCAGGGCCTCAAGAAATTAGATAGGCCATCAGTACATCAGGTGTGATCAATTTTCAATGACCATAGCTTGTAGACTCTATAACTTTCACACAGACCAAATAATATACACTTATTTGGGTTATTTTTACCAAAGATAGGTAGCAGTATAGGTTTTGGCCCAAATTTATGAACAAAAATTACTTATTTGCAAAATTTTATCATAGAAACTAAAAAAAAGTGTTTTTTTTTCTAAATTTTCTCACTTTTTATACTTATGTCGCAAAAAATAAAAAACCCAGAGGTTATTAAATACCACCAAAAGAAAGCTCTATTTGTGTAAAAAAAAATGTTGAAAATTTAGTTTGGGTACAGTGTAGCATGAGAGAGTAATTGTCATTCAAAGTGTGAGAGCGCTGAAAGCTGAAAATTGGTCTGGGCAGGAAGGGGGTATAAACGTCCTGTATTGAAGTGGTTAAAAAGTGTGTATGCTCCACTCCAATTTACGAATAGGTAATCAGGTAGCAGAATAACATCATATACTACACTAAAGCTGTAAGCTATGCGCTTCTGCGCTAAAAGGGTGATAAAACCACCCTTTCATCAGCTTTTCAGTCCACCAAAAAAAAAAAAAATACAGGATTTTGCGTATAGCAGCCTTGGGCGCTTTATGGAAGATCCCAGTATGTTAACATTCCTATTAGTCAACAGCTGCTACTATAGCAGACTATTAATTGACAACCACTAATATAAAAGTGCAGATAACTTTTTACATAAAAAGTAAAGAAATACTTTAATGCAATTTATACCACCAGTCTACGTGCTTTTTGAGCAGCAAATGTCTTTGTAATGTTGGTGAAGTCAACACTACGAAGTATATCTGATTCAGCAGACATTATAGACAGTTTGGTGAGACGACTTTGGCTCATGGTTGTGCATTGTAGATTTTTGATCCATTTCATTGAAAAAGATCGTTCACCTGAAGAGTTAGTGATCATTAAAGTGAGATACATTTTTAATACAATTTCTGTATTGGGAAAGGTATCTTTTACATCCTTGTCAAAAATGGCATTGTACATAAATTGCTCTATGCTGCAGTCATCTGTTTTTTTATCAAGAAACAAAGAAATGAATGAGTGAAACTGAATTAGCTCCTCACCAAAGGTTGTGCCCAGATCATGCTTGTAGAAAGTGGACAGCTTTTCTGCTGCAATTTTAATGGAATCAAAGTCCATAAGTCCACACTTCACTGCAAGCTCCTAGTCGATGCTCCAGACACTAAAATGTTGTCAACACATGGGAGAAAGGCCTTAACATAAAAGGTCTCCTTGGGTGTTAAGTGTGCTTCTTGACTGTGTCTATAGTCAAGTGGCTGCTGACGGACATTCTGGCGTTGAAGACGACGATGTTCCGCAGCATATTCTTCAGTATCTGTGAGACGCTTGCCAGCTTCTTCAATTGCATTACATTTAGTACGTTGTTCATTAATAAACTCTTTTATTGATTTCAAAACTCCAACTGCTGAATTTAGGTTGAGTTGAACGGACTGCAAACTTTTGCTGCTGCTGCTGTTGAAGCTCTGTAAAACAGTGTTCCAGAGTTCTGCAAGAATCCCGGTCTCAAGTTTACTCATCTGATCAAACAGTCCTTTTGCCATATTATGGCACTCTGACCTTTCTTCACAGTCCGCTGAAATTTCCAACAAAATGTCCATTATATTTTGATAGCCATGGACTAGTGCCTGACAAGCATCAGCACGACATGAGCAACGTGTGTCACTTAGCTTTTTCGGCATGGACACAGAGAGGCCTTCCTCATTAAGCTTGTCTTTAAAGTGGTAGTAAACCCTCCTTTCATTTTCAGCCAAGGAAGCTGCCATCTTGGCCTCTGTTTAATCTACAACTGCCATGATGCTGCACATGTGATCAGCTATGACACCAGCCATTGGATGGTTTGACAATATGGTTTAGAGCACAACCAATGGGAGTGTTACATTTCCGGCACACGCCGGAAATGTGACTGGTTTTTAACCTGTTAAATGCATGGGTTTACTACCGCTTTAAGCTTCTTGTAGCGCCTGGTTGAACCAGTAAAAGAATGCATACAGAGCTTGTATGAAATCAAAAAAACTTGACAGCCTCACTACACAAATTTGCAGCATCCTTTCCAACAAGGTTTAGTGAGTGCCCAAAACAAGGTATATACTTTGCATATTTATTCAGGTTAAAAATTTTTGCTTGCATACCCTTATAGTGGCCAGACATGTTGCTTGCATTGTCGTAACTTTGTCTACGGCATTGTTGTATGGAAAGTCCAACATTATTAAGGAATTTTAGGAGCGCATTTGCCATTTCTTCTCCATTATGCCCCGTTGAGGGTAAGAAGGTTAGAAAACGCTCCACAGATTCATTTCCTTCTAAGTATCGTAAAATCACTGTGAGCATAATCTTCAGATGAATCTACAGAAACTGAGTAGTACTTTGCCATTTTAACCCGGTTGATGATATGTTCTAAAATCTTTTCCCCTATAATCTTTATAAGTTCTTCACAGACATTTGCTGATAAATAACTGGTACATCCTTTGCTCTTGTTTGCCTTTGTTTGGATGTGTTGTGCTAGGAAAGCATCATACTCCGACAGTAATTCCAAAATACCTAGATAGTAGCCATTGTGTTTGGATCCAATAACTTGGTCATCTCCTCTAAAAGCTAATCCTCTTTCGGCAAGAAAAATGATGACACTAAGCAAACGTTTTACTAGGTTTTGGCCATAGCGTGTCAGCTCTTCAATCTGTTGTTGCATTTTATGGTCAATCCGACCCTCTAGTTTAGAATATTTGGTTGTATGAATCACAGCACGAATATGGTTTTGAGACTGTTCATGTGTTGAAATTCTTTCACTAGCATGCTTCCAGTCATTGAAGCCATCATTGGAAAATTCCTTTAATGATACACCAAACAATTTGCAGTCAAAGCAGTAGATTCTGCCGGTGTTTTTTGAGTAACAAAGCCACTTCCGTTCAATCTTGTCTCCATTTGGACAGTTACGCATAAACATGTCAATAGTACAGCAACGTCCCTCTTTAAATGATGTTGCAAAGCCTTCATTTCTCAGTTGTTCCAGGGGTTTTCTCAATGTCAAATTTACATTTTTTGACCAGTACTCCCACATCTCAAGAGTAGATATATTTGGCCACAAACCAATGTCAGTCATGAAACCTGCCTGTGTATCAAATGCTTCAGCAGTAGGCTCTTCCACAGTATGGAGGTTAGGCAGCAAACCAATATTTTGGAATAGGCATGGTTTCTCCACCTCCATGGGCACTGATGTTGCTTCTAGTGGTGTAAGTGGATCAGAAGACCCCCTTGCATCAGCTTCAGAGCCAAATTTAGATGTACTCTAAGCAGGAATATCTTCCTGAGATGTACCAGCAGGTTCTTCAGAAGATCCACTTATAGACACAAGGAAACCAGATGTTTTTGGTATTCTGCACAGTTTTTCCTCCAACTCCTGCTTCTTCTTTCGCTTCTGTGCACCACTCAGAGGTTTGGACATTTTGAGGGCTTACAGGCTCTTCAAAAAATAGATGTGACTGACACCTGCATTCAAAAAATAAATTATGCTCTGTGCAATCTATTACCTTATAATAAATGCTTATATGTTGTAGCATTCAGTAGTAAAATGCAAGACTCTCAAACCTCTACTTTTCCCCCTCATGTTAGTTGCAGTCATCTACACTACTCTATGCACAGTACACATCCAATAGTCCATCTTAGGAGTGAGCAAAAGAGGGTGGCTACATTCCTTCATACTGTACAGTATGACCATGAAGAAGGAACTTATAAACCCTCTAACAGATAGTCAGATCACAGCAAAAAAAGGGAGAATTGGAGGAAGCTGAGAGCAAGAGAATGAGTTTTTTGGAGGCAAAAATATATTGTATATTCTAGGAGGTCTTGAATTTAAATTTATGGAGGTCCACTTGATAAAATATTCCTCCGGCAGATTCTGAATAATGAGGTTTGCACTATAACACATCTTAGCAGTGTCCCCCCCCCCCCTTTACAGTGCAGACCCCCTTCACAACAGTCCCACGGTGTCCTCAGTTCCCTTTCATGTCACACCACTCCATTACATTGCAACCATTTCCACGTCATAGTTCCCCATTATATTACAGCCATTTCAACATCATAGTTCCCCATTACATTACAGCCATTTCCACATCATAGTTTCCCATTACACATCATATTTTCCCATTACACATCATAGTTCCCCATTACATTGCAATCATTTCCACGTAATAGTTCTTCATTACATTGCAGTCATTTCCATGTCATAGTTCCCCATTACATTGCAGTCATTTCCATGGCATAGTTCCCCATTACACATCATAGTTCCCCATTACATTGCAGTCATTTCCATGGCATAGTTCCCCATTACACATCATAATTCCCCATTACATTGCAGTCATTTCCATGGCATAGTTCCCCATTACACATCATAATTCCCCATTACATTGCAGCCATTTCCACATCATAGTTCCCCATTACATTGCAGCCATTTCCACGTCATAGTTCCCTATTACACATCATAGTTCCCCATTACATTGCAGTCATTTCCACATCATAGTTCCCTATTACACATCATAGTTCCCCATTATATTGCAGTTATTTCCACATCATAGTTCCCCATTACATTGCAGTCATTTCCACATCATAGTTCCCTATTACACATCATAGTTCCCCATTATATTGCAGTTATTTCCACATCATAGATCCCCATTACATTGCAGTTATTTCCACATCATAGTTCCCCATTACATTGCAGTCATTTCCACATCATAGTTCCCTATTACACATCATAGTTCCCCATTACATTGCAGTCATTTCCACGTCATAGTTGCCCATTACACATCATAGTTCCCCATTACATTGCAGTCATTTCCACGTCATAGTTGCCCATTACACATCATAGTTCCCCATTACATTGCAGCCATTTCCACATCATAGTGTATACTAGTGCATTATGACCAGGGTTGCACCGATACCACTTTTTTAAGACCGAATACAAGTACCAATACTCTTTTTCAAGTACATTCGGTACCGATACCGATTGCCAATACTTTTTTTAATGTCATATAACAGTGGCACTAATATGTAGCACTGATGGGCACTGATAGGTGGAACTGATGAGGCGTGGACAGTGTGTCAGTAGTTTTTTTTATTTTACAATTTTATTTTTTACAATGTATTTTTTTTTGAGATTTTACAATATATATATATATATATATATATATATATATATATACACACACACACACATTTTTTTTTTTTTTTTTTACAGTGGTTCCTTTTTTGGGGGGGGGGGGGTAGTAGACGGTGTCAGTGTTTTTTTATTTTATTTTTTATTATTTTTACAATTTGATTGTTTTATATTTTTTTTATTACAATTCTTTTTTTTTTCCTCCCCCAAAGCCCCCATCACCATACCCCCTCCTCCCCCGGATTCCAGTGCAGAGTTTTCCTTTGTCCCAAATGCTACTCACAGCATGATGTCCGTGCAGCCTGCCGGTCCCCAAGGCAGCTTCCCCTGTTCAGATTCCCCGCCCCTTCCTCCTCTGCTCTCATGTGTGTCCAGTGATCAGAGCAGCTGTATGTGTCAGCAGCGAGCAACCAGGATTGTGACCGGCGCCGGAGGTGGCCGAACTCAGGCGGGGAGCCGGGGCTCAAGGGGCAGGCAGCGCAGGGCCCCCCAACAATGACAGGGCCCTGGGCAGCTGCCCCTTTTGCCCTGCATTAAAGACAGCCCTGCATATAGTGCGATGGAGGTCAGCTATCAGGTGAACCATTACTACAAGTCACTCTCAAGGGAGCACATGGCTATGGGTGATTTATGTGCTTAGGTTTCAATAATGCACACCTGCACCATCACCATTTATGGTCAGGAAATGTTATGTTTAATATCATGAACATTTGGAGGGTTATCCCTTTGGGGATAGTGCATTAATTCCTATTGTTATTAAGTAGGTTTTATATATATATATATATATATATATATATATATATATATATATATATATATATATATTAGTCTGATAGGATGTACTAACTCTGTTTTATTCTAGGTGAAGACTGTTGAACTTCGGCTGCAGTACTAACCTGTGTGTGTAAATACTTGTGTGCTTAAATAGCAATAGGAATTCAGTTAGAATAAGCAGTAAATATAGCGGCGGCAGCTGGTGTATAAGGGGCACTTGGGCGCCGCCTCCTTGCTGGCTAAAAAGAAAAAAAAAAGTCAGCCAGGCCCCTACAGGAGGTGTCGGTACATTGACTTTCTTTTTTTTTTTGGCTCCTTGGCTGTCACCTGACAGCCAAGTAGTGAGCCTATTGGTCAGCCATTAAAGACTATATGTGTGCGCTGAACAGGCGCACACACATAATCTGATTGGCTGCCCTGAGCCTGTGGCTCAGTGTGATTGGATGCGGTGGGCGGGGGCAGGTCACTGTGGCGGCGGACATGACTCCCGCTCCCACAGAGACCTTGGCGGGTGACCAACGAGCGACAAACTGATGGGGACAGCTTCTCTCCGCATGCCGATCTCTGCAGACTGACAGCCCGCTTGTCCGCATGTAGATCTCTGTGGACTGACAGCGCGCTTATCCGCATGCCGATCTCTGCAACACTCCTGCCTGCCTATTCAAAGGAGTAGGTGCGGGACTTGTCCTGACTTCGGGGGGTTTCTGCAATGTACCCCACCTGTGATACTGGCTGCAAAGTACCCCCACCTGTGATATTGGCTGAAAAGTGCCCCCACCTGTGATAGTGGCTGCAAAGTGCCCCCACCTGTGTTATTGGCTGAAATTTACCACCACCTGCGATATTGGCTGCAAAGTGCCCCCTGTTCGCCCGACAGTCAGACGTCTCTAGCCGTACGCCTCTCTTCGACAGGGGTAGTCAAACAGCGAGCAACCAGTGGGCGGTTC
>BLSH010561636.1:983004-997798 GCA_018402905.1 Glandirana rugosa | reverse complement strand
GTGAAACGTCGTGCAAAGTGCCCCCACCTGTGATACTGGCTGCAAAGTGCCCCCAACTGTGACATTGGCTGCAAAGTGTCCCCACCTGTGATACTGGCTGCAAAGTGCCCCCACCTGTGATATTGGCTGCAAAGTGCCCCCACCTGTGATATTGGCTGCAAAGTGCCCCCACCTCTGATATTGGCTGCAATTACCCCCACCTGTGATACTGGCTGCAAAGTGCCCCACCTGTGTTATTGGCTGCAATTTACCCCACCTGTGATATTGGCTGAAATTTACCCCCACCTGTGATATTGGCTGAAATTTGCCCCCACCTGTGATGTTGGCTGCAAAGTGCCCCCACCTGTGATAGTGGCTGCAAAGTGCCCCCACCTGTGATAGTGACTGCAAAGTGCCCCCACCTGTGATAGTGGCTGCAAAGTGCCCCCACCTGTGATAGTAGCTGCAAAGTGCCCCCACCTGTGATAGTGGCTGCAAAGTGCCCCCGTCTGGGATACTGGCTGCAAAGTGCCCCCACCTGTGATACTGGCTCCCAAGTGCCCCCACCTGTGATATTGGCTGCAAAGTGTCCCCACCTGTGATATTGGCTGCAAAGTGCCCCCACTTGTGATACTGGCTGCAAAGTGCCCCACCTGTGATACTGGCTGCAAAGTGCCCCCACCTGTGATACTGGCTGCAAAGTGCCCCCACCTGTGATACTGGCTGCAAAGTGCCCCCACCTGTGATATTGGCTGCAATTTACCCGATCTGTGATATTGGCTACAATTTGCCCCCACCTGTGATATTGGCTGCAATTTACCCCCACCTGTGATATTGGCTGAAATTTACCCCCGCCTGTGATACTGGCTGAAATTTGCCCCCACCTGTGATATTGGCTACAATTTGCCCCCACCTGTGATATTGGCTGCAATTTACCCCCATCTGTGATATTGGCTGAAATGTACCCCCGCCTGTGATACTGGCTGCAATTTGCCCCCACCTGTGATGTTGGCTGCAAGGTTCCCCCACCAGTGATATTGGCTGCAATTTACCCCCACCTGTGATATTGGCTGAAATTTACCCCCACCTGTGATATTGGCTGAAATTTACCCCCACCTGCGATATTGGCTGAAATTTACCCCCACCTGTGATACTGGCTGCAATTTGCCCCCACCTGTGATATTGGCTGCAAAGTGCCCCCACCTGTGATATTGGCTGCAAAGTGCCCCACCTGTGATATTGGCTGCAAAGTGCCCCCACCTGTGTTATTGGCTGCAAAGTGCCCCCACCTGTGTTATTGGCTACAATTTACCCCCACCTGTGATACTGACTGCAAAGTACCCCCACCTGTGATATTGGCTGCAATTTACCCCCCCCCCCCGTGATACTGGCTGCAAAGTGTCCCCACCTGTGATATTGGCTGCAAGGTGCCCCCACCTGTGATACTGGGTGCAAAGTGCCCCCACCTGTGATACTGGGTGCAAAGTGCCCCCACCTGTGATATTGGCTACAATTTACCACCACCTGTAATATTGGCTGCAATTTACCCCACCTGTGATACTGGCTGTTATATACCCCACCTGTGATGCTGAGCTGTATACTGTATCCTGTGATGCTGAGCTGTATACTGTGTCCTGTGATGCTGAGCTGTGTACTCCTAACACAATATGTGGAATACAGAGGACGGAGTAGGTGGATTCTATAAGACGTGGGGCTTATTAGAAGTAGGAGGGGTCAAAGAGGAAGGGCGAGACCTGTCGCCCCCCCATCCTAAAACTTCACCAGCCGCCACTGAAATATAGTGTATTTTTTTGGATAAGAAATGTATATAATTGCTTGACATTTATTCCTATGTCGCCCCACCACTCCATTTATTTTTGACGGGGGTAGCACTTTGCTAATAAACTTTAGACTGATAAGTTTATTTGCTAGTACTTTGTATACTGCTAGGGCTTTACCAGATAGGCTGGTAATATACATTATATTGTCAAAAGTATTGGGACACCTGCCTTTACAGGCACATGAACTTTAATGGCATCCCTGTCTTAGTCCGTAGGATTCAATGTTGAGTTGGCCAACCCTTTGCAGGTATAACAGCTTCAACTCTTATGGGAAGGCTGTCCACAAGGTCTAGTAAAGTCTCTATGGGAAGGTCCAGGAAAGACATGGATGAGTGAGTTTGGGGTGGGGGAACTTGACTGGCCTGCACAGAGTCCTGATCTCAACCAGATAGAACACCTTTAGGATGAATTCGAACAAAGACTGCAAGCCAGGCCTTCCCGTCCAACATCATTGACTGACCTCATAAATGCGCTTTCCCTCACGAATGATCAAACATTCCCATGGTCAAACATTCCCATAGACACACTTGTAAACCTTGTGGACAGCCTTCCTAGAAGAGTTGAAGCTGCTATAGCTACAAAGGGTGAGCCAACTCAATATTGAACCCTACAGACTAAGACTGGGATGCCATTAAAGTTTATGTGTGTGTAAAGGCATGTGTCCCAATAATTTTGACAATATAGGGTTTTTGGTATATATGTAGCCATGTACTCCCTCAGGAGTGGCTGATCGTTGTGGTCCACCTTCCCGCTGCCCTCAATCACATCATTTCCACACACCTGGAGTCACTGAACAGGCTGGTACTTTGTTTTGTTGTTTTATTTAGGGGTTAAACTTGGATAGGGATAGGAATGACTGTGGGATGTCTAGTAATTGAACACGGGAACTTCTATATACACCTACGGTATATACACTTCTTCTCCTCCAGCACACTACTTGCTGACCATTCTCTTCTCCCTTCCTCTCTCCAGCACTCACTTGCTGACCGTTACACTGTTTTCCCCTTGGTCTGAAAGGAAATTTTTCAGACCTCCATGACACTTCTTCACCACAGCTAGCACATGGTGAGGCCTGCTGCAGCCGCTAGCAAGGCCTCAGAACCACCCTTTGTGGGTAAGAATCGCAGGTTTCCTTCTGTGAAACCATGGACCCTCTCTAGTGTAACTAAGTACATTGGTGCTAGCTGGGCCTTGGATGAATTACCACTCCCAGCCCATCCATCTTCCATCCCCATCTGGCCTGTCCTGCTGTCTAATGGCTCTCCTTCCCCTTGGTTGGCTCCTCCTGAACTCAGACTGCTCACCTCCTTCTTAGACTGTCTCAGCCTTCTCACCCAACTCCCAGGGACCACTGACTATTTGGTGGATCCTTTAAAGAGTCTCTCTTCATGTAGAACTTAGCTGCTCTCCTGCTTCCTTGTGCCACCCCAGGAGCCGACACCCGCTCCCGGCTGCACCCAAGCCCCAGGCCTCAAGTTCACCCCCCCGGACTGGGGGCTCCCCTCACATACGAGGCCTGATCCGCAGCTCCAGCTACATCCTGACTTCTTCCACTCAAACTCTCTCTTGCCACCTGCTGGCAGATTGCTGTATTTAAGGAGGCCTGCCCCCTACCAATCCAGGCGGTGGATTGGTCAGGGCTCCTTGTCATACAATAGGAAGTGACACCTCCTCATCCACCCCCCTTCTAGAGCTTTCCCAGCTAAAAGGGGAGGAATCTCCAAGGGGTGTCCCTTCCCTCCATCTCCATTCCCTCCCCTGAGTCACTCCCCAGCCCAGATCAAAACATTCAGGCCTGCACTTACAGTCAGACCTGACTAGATTTTTCCTCTCCTACCAAAAATCTACAAAAGTACAGCACCTACACTATGGGAATGCTACACTCCCCCCCCCCCCCCGCCTCCAAACATCAACTGGTCCCCAGCTGAAAATTTACAAAAATAGCTCCTGAGCCCAGGAGCACGGGCATCCCAGAATCAGAAAATGTGAAGGGAAAAAGGGAACAAACTTGGATGAGGAACTGTACAATAATTCAAGTACAAAAATATATCAATACCATCTCTGTAAATTATTCACACTGTACAGCAGCCTTTCTCAATGTTTTCAACACTGAGGAATCCTTGAAATAATTCTTTGGTCTTGGGGAACCCCTGCTAAAAATTAAAGATCTACAACTCTTGATACATCAGTGTGATGGTCAATGGGAAGAATGCTCCTTACCCTTGTGGTCATTGGGAAGAATTACCCAAATAGCTAAAAAGATCAATGATCTCATTGGGAATTTATCTGAGAGGTAGAAATTGGCCATTGCTCGGGGAACCCCTAGCAACCTCTGGAGGAACCCTGGGGTTCCACGGAACCCTGGTTGAGAAACCCTGCTGTACAGTATAATACATTCCTAGCTACAAGTCCCTGCAGCTAACCATATTCATACACAATATACATTCCTGGACCAAAGCACTTCCCCTGGAAGAGAAGTACTTACTCTGCATAATTTGTAGTAGCAGTTAATTGGCTTGACTCTCGATGGATGAGGATGAGCCGGTCCATCCTTGGAATCCTTAGAGAAGAGAGAACAACAAACTATAACTATCTACAAATGACTCTACTGTGAGGAGGTTACAAACCTCCAGTGGAGCAGTAAAACCTTTTCTTCTTCTTTCACCTGCCTGCCCTGTCAGTGAGGGGTTATGATCCCACTGCAGGAGCAGAAACAAAGAAAGTCTATGTAGGAGTTCTTCTTTAAGGTTTCTAATGGGAAGATCCCTTCCCCAAACTAACAGTCCTTAAAGAAAAATGAGAACAGAAGCATAATTCACCCCAGTGCCCTTGCAGTGAAACAGTCTCCTCCACTGGGCACAGGGTGGCAGGCTAGTTTGTCTCTGTAGATCAATCTTCCAAGTCGCCATTCTTGCTTGATCTCCAAGAATCGGGCCCACAACTCACTTTCTGGCCCTCTCCATGGCCTTGGCACATGTAGATAGTCCCAAACAAGGTCGTCCTCCCACTCTAACTGGGAGTCCTCCACAACGTCCATTATTTGGGGTGAGACATAAGGAAAGTCCAGGCCCCACTCCAGTGCTACCCTCCGCTGTACCTCTTATTGAAATCTGGAAAACCTTGGCAATTCCCTTGTATTTTCTTTTCCTGGGAAAAGCTCAGTTTCAGGTGACCACACCACTTGGCAGTAAGTTGGTGCCCTGGTCTGGGTCGTGGACGGCCTGCGATAGAACAGCTGATTCACTTGGGTTCCTGCAGGGGGTCTGGATGACAGACTGGGTGTTGGTTCTCTCCCTCCTACCTGGGCTCCTGGAGCACTAATCCCTCCGATTTCCCATTCTGCCTCATCAGAGTTGCTTGACCCGGGGGATGTCCACTTAGCAAGTCTTTCTAGGGACCCGAACTCACACTGCTGTTTGGGGGAACCCAAATCTAAGGCCCACTCCTCACCTTCCCCATCCTGCTCACCTGAGGAGACTCCTCTCTCTGGCAGCGGCTCCTTCAGGATAGGTATGACGAGGGGTTACGAGCTGACAAGCACATCAGGGACTTTAGCTGGTCCCGGTAGGACAGTACTCACCAGTACCAGGTCCCTGGGCAGGTCACGGGCCTCCGCTGTTCCTTCCCTCTTGTCCTCTATCTTCGCAGGGGAGTCGCTAGGCTGCAACTCTACCCCGGCTTTGAGTGATGCCTCCAGGCCCACGCTGGCCTTCTGGGACTGCAGAGGACACAGTCCTGATTGCAGGTCTACGGTATAGTAACATGGCTCCTGCAGCACCGATACCAGCCGGGTCAATGGTTCATCACAATGGCCACACCGGGCCAAGTAACCTCCGCTGTTGGGGTCCAACAGTAAATTGTAGTAGCCACAGTTTTGCTTGACAACTCCTCAATAGTGTCTCCCTGTTCAGCAGAAACACTCCCTGGCGTACTTTTACTGCAAGCAGGAGTTGGAGCAAATAACTCAGGATGCCCAGCTTTTGCAGAGCGGTGGGCATATTTGTAATCCAGTGGGTAATGTCCAGCCATAGCATGGTGCAGGACATATTTGTAATCCATGGGCGCGGTTGCCCGGCATGTTTGCCAGAGGTAACGGCACATGGTACAAAGTCAATAAATTGCAGGATGATGCAAGTGTCCACCCCAGCACTCATTGCAGCGATTGGGCAGGCGAGAGCAATTGGCGACCGCTCCCGCCGGTTGCTATGGGCAACGACACACTTGTAAAGATTTACTGTTTAGCTGGCAAACACACAATCCACTTTAGCAATAAAACAATTACAGTTCCTGGCTCGGTTCTCTTTCGGTTGCTAGAGGCAACGACTGGCAGCCTTGCAGGTGAATCCTAGAAAATGAATGTAGCCATGTACTCCCTTAGGAGTGGCTGACAGTTGTGGTCCACCTGCCCGCTGTCCTCAATCATACGATTTCCACACACCCGGAGTCACTGAACAGGCCGGTACTTTGTTTTGTTGTTTTATCTAGGGGTTGAACTTGGATAGGGATAAGGATGACTGTGGGATGCCCAGTAATTGAACACATTGGAAAAGGGGTTGGTCATGGGACTTTAAATGAGGCATACCCCCAATAAGAATTGCATGAAGTATATAAATTATATAGAGTATCAAAATTGTAAATTATTTATTATTTGTTTACACACTGAATGAACAGTTACAGTGAAGTAAGATCATAATATCATAAAAACGACAGACATCCAGCCACACAGGGCCACAGTAATGGAACATAACATGATGGCATGATAGCAGATCAAAAGGTCCTTGAGTATACCATACAGAGCACAATTGAATAAAAAACATGGTGAATGGTAAAATAAAATATTCCATAAAGCATTGATAAGACTCTACGCGTTTCGTGGCGCTATAGCCACTCATCAGGAGTACAACGCTGTGATTTTTGCTGTAAACATAAGAAAAGATCTTATGTTAGTTTGCCTCCCTATGGGTGAAAGGGAGGGGAGAAAGTCATTGGGTAGATATAATATATTACTTACTTATTAAGCAGAAGACATGACCCAGCTCAAAAGAGGGAAACGCCAACTGATGTCTGCCCCGGGACTGAGGTGGGGATGCCCGTCCAATTATATATTAGGGATGGAGGGATACCACTTAACAAGTGGTATTGACGGATCACATTTTCTGTTTTTTAAGTAATTGAACACAGGACCTTCTTTACACCACTTACCAACCGGGCCACTTTTTTACATTTGGTGGTCACAGGCTAAAAACATTTTTTTTGCTAGAAAATTATTTAGAACCCCCAAATGTGGCAATACTTTTTGTCACACGGTATTTGCGCAGCGGTCTTTCAAGTGCGATTTTTTTGGAAAATTTTTACTTTTTTGAGTTAAAAAAATAAGACAACAGTAAAGTTAGCCCAATTTTTTTGTATATTGTGAAAGAGGATGTTACGCCGAGTAAATAGATACCATACATGACACGGTTGAAAATTGCGCGCACTCGCGGAATGGCGACAAAGTCCGGTACTTAAAAATTTCCATAGGCGACGCTTTAAAAAATTTTAACGGTTACCGGGTTAGAGGTGCAGAGGAGGTCTTTTGCTAGAATTATTGCTCACACTCTGGCGATCGCAGCGTTACCTCACATGTGTGGTTTGAACACCGTTTTCATATGTGGGCACGACTTGCGTATGCGTTTTCTTTGCTGCGCGAGCTCGCGGGGACGGTGGCGATTCAAATCTTTTTTTTTTTTTTATTTATTTATTTATTTATTTTTAGCACTGTTCCTTTAAAAAAAAAAAATCTGATCACTTTTATTGCTATCACAAGGAATGTAAACATCCCTTGTGATAGTAATATATGGTGACAGGTACTCTTTTTGGAGGGCCGGGGGGGCGGGGGGTCTAAAAGACCCCCCATCCCTCCTTTGCACTTCACAGTATTCAGATTGCCAAAAACGGTGATTCTGAATACTGTCATTTTTTTTAAATTGGCGCCGTTAGCCGGCGTGTAAACTGGAAGTGACGTTGTGACGTCGCTTCTGGAATTTGCAGAAGGAGGAGACCCAATCGGAGCCAATTACGGCTTCTGTCAGGTCTCCTTCCAGCCGGCGGACGCGCCGGATCATCGCTCTGGTCTCCCGGTGGGACGGGAGGCCGGAGAAGAGCGGCGGAAGGCGGCGGGAGGGGGGATGTCCCCTCCCTCCCCCGGGGGGTAACGACCGAGCGGCTCCCGAGCCAGATTGGTCATTACCCCTGGATAGCCGACCGCCAGCTCTAAAAAATTATACCAGGATATAGTGCAGGTGCAGGCTATGTCCCGGTAGAGCGGCTCAAACCCGACCGCCGCCTATTTACGGCGCTGGTCGGGAAGTGGATATTCACCTCCGGTATATACACTTCTTCTCCTCCAGCACACTACTTGCTGACCATTTTCTCCCTGGTCTGAAAGGAAATTTATCAGACCTCCATGACACCTCTTCACCACTAGCACATGGTGAGGCCTGTTGCAGCTGCTAGCAAGGCCTCAGAACCACCCTTTGTGGGTAAGAATCGCAGGTTTCCTTCTGTGTAAACCATGGACCCTCTCTTATGTAACTAAGTACGCTGGCACTAGCTGGGCCTTGGATGAACTACCACTCCCAGCTTATCCATCTTCCAGAACATCTGGCCTGTCCTGTGGTCTAGTCGCTCTCCTTCCCCTTGGTTGGCTCCTCCTAACCTCTACAGACTGCTCACTTCCTTCTCAGACTGTCTCAGCCTTGTCACCCAACTCCCAGGGGCCGCCACTCACCAACTACTTGGTGGATCCTTTAAAGAGTCTCTTTCCATGTGGAAATCAGCTGCTCTCCTGCTTCCTTGTGCCACCCCAGGAGCCGATTCCTGTTACCGGCTGCACCCAAGCCTCAGGTTCACCCCCCCAAGACTGGGGGCTCCCCTCCTGGGCGAGGCCTGATCCGCAGCTCCAGCTACCTCCTCATCTCTTCCACCCGAACTCTCTCCTGCCACCTGCTGGCAGATTTATGTATTTAAGGAGGCCTGCCCCCTGCCAATCCAGGCGGTGGATTGGTCAGGGCTCCTTGTCATACATCAGGCCGTGACACCTCCTCATCCATCCCCCTTCTAGAGCTTTCCCAGCTCAAAGGGGAGGAATCTCCAAGGGGTGTCCCTTCCTTCCATCTCCAGCCCCTCCCCTGAGCCACTCCCGAGCCCAGATCAAAACATTCAGGCCTGCACTTACAGTCAGGCCTGACTAGATTTTCCCTCTACCAAAATCTACAAAAGTAAAGCACCTTCACTATGGGGGCCCTACATATATTTTGTACTAAGATATTTTTTTTTTACTGCTAATTTATTCTGTAAACACACTCTTTATTGCTAATATGTGGAATACTACATGGCCTTTGTTAATTGTTAACCTTCCTTTACCCCTCCAACCTAGTGGGGTACTCTACCTTATTTTTGTAAGTATATTTTGCTAGGAGCTTTAAACTCTAGCCATTAACCACTTGCCGACCGTCAACCACAGGTTGACGGCGACAAGATGGCTCTGCTAGGCAAACCGCCGTCATACGACAGCGGCTGCCAGATCGAGCACTGTGAGGGCGCGCTCACTGTGTTCCGGGGGGGCCAGGGAGCGGGTGCGGCGGACTCGATCGCCGCCGGCTACCCGCGATGCCCCCCCGGAGTGAAAGAACCGAGGTCCGCGTATGTAAACATGGATCTCCGTTCTGTGAGGGGGGAAGGACTGTGATCACAGCCTTCCTCTACATGGAAGCTGTGATCACTATCCTTCCCCTGCTAGGGCAGCCCACACACAGTTAGAACACGCCCAGGGAACACAGTTAACCCTTAGAGCGCCCCCTGCAGGTTAACCCCTTCATTGCCAATGGCATTTACACAGTAATCAGTGCATTTTTATAGCACTGATCGCTGTATAAATGCCTATGGTCCCAAAAAAGTGTCAAAATGGTCCGACATGGCCGCTGCAATATCGCAGTACCGCTAAAAATCGCAGATCGCCGCCATTACTAGTAAAAAATAAAAAAATAAAAAAAAACCCCAGAAATAAATTATCATCCGTAAACGCTGCAACTTTTGCTCAAACCAATCAATAAACGCCGATTGTGATTTTTTTTTTATCACAAATATGAGGAAGAATATAAATCATTGAAAAAAATGTTTTCTTATATTTTTTTTGGATTTGCATTTTAGCAAAAAGTAAGAAATTTGTTTTTTTTTTTGTAAAATTGTCGCTCTTCTTTTGTTTATAGCGGCGATCAGAAATGACGCAGAGGTGATCAAATACCACCAAAAGAAAGCTCTATTTGTGGGAAAAAAAGGACGCAAATTTTGTTTGGGTACAACGTCGCACAACCGCGCAATTGTCAGTTAAATCGACGCAGCGCCAAATCGCAAAAAGTGCTCCGGTCCTAGAGTACGAAATCCTTCCGGGGCTGAAGTGGTTAAGGACATGGCCTATTTTTGATGAGGGTAAATGTAACAACCTCCTAGATAGGTGCTAGGATTAGGTAAGTTTAGTTCTGGCTTACTGTATCCAGTGGAGCTGCTGTTTTGTTATTAGGCAAATTTAGGCCTCATACACACGGACGTTTCTAAAAAAATAAACAAAACGTCGGGCCCGACGTCAAGGAAAAAAAGTCGGCGTCTTTCGGCGTTATGCATTGGCGTTTTTGAGCGTTAGTGAGCGTCGGCGTCAATAGGCGTTTTTTTTTTAAAAAATCATCCCTCTGCTATTTTTCAACCTAAAAACTTCGGCGTCAAAAAACGCCGGAGAACGCCGGTATAATAATAGGTGGCATATGGTGGCATATGTTGGCGTTTCTTGGCATATTGTGGCGTCGGCGTCAAAAAACGTCAAAATGTTACAGCCTCAGAACGCGATGGCCATGGGTTCTACTTTCTGCTCACTAATGCCGACGCCACCTACAGCTCAGAAACGCCGACGTTTTTATGGGGCCATTGACTAACATGGAGAGCTGCAAAAAACGCCAGAAAACGCCGGCGTCAAAAAACGTCCGTGTGTATGAGGCCTTAGTGTTGCTCACTGTAATCAGTGAGGCTGAGTTGATCACTCACCTGCTACAGGTTTGATTGCTCTCTCTGCTTTCTGGAGAACTGTGAATCTTTCTGGAACAAACTGTAGGTGTGGAGCAAGGCAAATGGGCAGCATGAATAATTATACAGCCCTGGCCAATCCCTGAAAGGGTGGCCCAGATGGCTGCTGGAACCCTGTATAAATATTCTGAGACCCAGAGCTTCCAGGTCTTTTCCTGTAGGAGAGGAACACAGCCAAAGAGGTTATTGTTTGCCCCTTAAGCTAACCTGCCATGTGCTTGCAAGGTGCTGAGGTCTCAGGTGGCCGACCTGAGGGCCTGCTTTGTGGAAGTTGTGGAGAGCTGACTGAGGGGCTGTGTTATGAAGGTCTAGTCTGGTATCACAGGAAAAAGCAGTCTTATGGATGCTGGAAGGAGGCAACCAACTTTCCAAGGACATTTTGTGAGTACAAACTGCTGAGAGAGACCCTGTGAGACTGTTGTCTGCTGCTTCCCCTCTGGTGCTAGAGAGTCAGCTGTGCGTCTGCAAAGGGGGCATCAGCTGGTGTCCTGAAGAGCTCTGTCTATCTAATTTTCTGTGAAGGGACAATTCTACAGAAGGAAGCTTAGTGTCCTCACTTTTTACATTCTTTTTGGAGTATCCCAATTCCCTAACCTTATCCAAGTTACCCCAAAATTAAAAACACCAAATAGAACACCCTTGGACTCGGATAGGTGTGCACACAGGGTGTGTCAGGTGTACCTGGGCACACCATAATCACCCTATGTGGCGCAGATTCCCCCTGTTTAAACCCCCAATATTTCACCAAAACCCCCTAACGGGGCTCCTAAAAATATTGTTAAAAAATAAAACTATAAAAAAGAAATAGTAGTAAAAAAGTACAAACACCGTCCACTGCCCTACTGACGCCAATCTCTGTTCTACTATCACTGTACACTGTTCTACAGACACTGGAAGTATATATACACATGCATACACACATATGTGTTTGAGCTTTGGGGTGCACACCCTAATGGAATACACTGTGCACACCTATGTCGGCAGAGGCGTAACTAGAACCTTCAGGGCCCCGGTGCAAGAAATTATGAAGGGCCCCCTTCCCACTGATCCTGGGGCCCTTTACGCCTATTGTGGGTCCCTTTATTACGGTACTGCAGTGGGGCCCTTTCACAAGTTCTGCAGCAGGCCCCAGGGTGACCAGGGAAGCACACAGGGGCCCTGGGAACAGCAGAAGACAAGTAAACTGGATAGAGGAAAATGGAGGCGATTGGGTCCTCTAAATGCCACCCCCGCCATCCCTCCTATTCAGGTGTACAAGGGAGGCACATGGGCCCCCTGGACCATGGGGCCCGGTTGCAATTGCAACCCCTGCAACCCCTATCGTTACGCCCCTGTATGTCGGACTGTTTATGCTGCAAATGACTGTGATCATGTGCCTGGCTGTGGGGAAAATTCCTAGTGGCTCCCAGGGGAGTAGCAATACATCTGAATGGTGAAGTATCTCCACTCAACATGAGAAGCCCAACATTTCTTATTAATAATGGATCAGGGGCTAGTACCTGCTCCACTAATTGCAATTATGTCTGTTAATTATACTTCAATATACATGAAATGATATAGCCTTCTGCATTGTGTGTGATCTCTTCCAGATTGGGTACCTGAGCCACAAGGCCTGCCTACATATGATGTCTGGTTCCCGGCTCAGGGCGGTGGGTCAGCTGCAGTGTCCCTGTCCTAGCACCAGGGATTTTTTTCAGCTGAAACATGTGCTGGCCCTGTGCTCGCCACTCACTACTGTCACTTGTGTACACAGAAGCCTAGTGCCTGCAGCCTGCACTCTCCACTCTCCTCCTGATGTAAGTTGTAGCTGCTCTTCTGCAACAGCCCCTCTCTCTGGAACACTCAGAAGGGGGATTTGGAGGTGGGGAGTTTTGGCTGGGTTTGGAGGAGATTCATTTTTGGTTGTAAAGTGGCCTATGAGATATGCACTCCTGAACCCTGCACTCTGTATATAGCACACTCCTGAAATTTGCAGTCTTTACATGGCACACTCCTGAAATCCTTTGGATGAGGAAGAGTGTTTTTTGTGGGTGCAGAGGTGTGTGAGGGTACATTGTTGGAGGAGGTGTATGGGGGAGGTACAGAGGTTTGCATGGGGACACTGATGGCAGTCCTGGAAATAGGGCACAAAGGCGAGCAGCGGCGGTGGTGAGAAAGGAGCGCTGTGTGCTATGTACCTCTGCATGCTGGGAGTGCAGCAGTCAGAAGTGTGCAACCTGCAGCATAGCATATAGCTATATTAGCTCTCTAATATGTTTAAAGAGGAAGTAAACCCAGATTGGGTTTACTTTCCTCAATATTCCCCTGTAAATTAGAAGCATAATGGGCTACTATGCATCATATAGTAGCCCATTATGTGCCACTTACCTGCAAACATAGCCAGCTATGTCCAGCGCTGTCCCCTGTGCTGGCAGTGGCTATCTTCTGCCCCTCTTCCTTCCAGGGCCGCGACTCCGGCGCTGTGACTGGCCGGAGTCGCGTGACGTCACTCCCATGCATGCGCGCAGGAGCTGCCAGTCACGGCACGGTCGCAGTGGAGGAACATCACGGAGGCAGTTTCTCCACTGCGCATGTGCCGACATGACGTCGGCACAGCTACAACACTGCATATCTCCTGAACCGTACAGGTTTAGGAGATATGCAGGGCACCTACAGGCAAGCCTTATCATAGTCACAAATATACTAAAGTCACGAATATTCTCGTATGACAGAATAAAAAATATGTATTTGTATTGTATTGTCAGATGACAACTGTACTAATTAAACGAAAATCGTACGATCAGGCACATGCAATCAAAATGTTCATGCTTGCCCAATCGAGTATTATCAGATGAACTGTCATGATCGGCTCTCGTAGGCTGTGTACTAATGAACCGATTATCGTACGATCGCATCGTATGCAGTATTTTTTGTCCGATTTTCGGATCGTGTGTGCGGGCCATTAATGATGTAGAAATAGTCCTCTTCATAGCCCAAGTAATGATCTTCATTTCTGCAGGATTCAGGGTGGGGACTACAAGCTGAAGCTTTCCACATTTTCTTCACAGATGACATCTGTTGACCTCAAGTAACAAAACCTACATTTTTAGAGGAAAACCACATCTGATCTCAAATTCTCCTCTGTACGTTGCCATTGTGCAATATATTACTGTATCTGTAAACGACTTCCTTTTTGATCTTCTCCTTTCTTTTAGGCCCCTTTCACACTGGGGCGCTTTATAGGCGCTATTTAGCTAAAAATAGCACCTGTAAAGCATCTCCCCATTAAACCTAGTGGGTCCTTTCACACTGGGGCGGCGCACTCACGGGAGGAAAATCAAACTCCTGCATGAATGATTTTTGGAGCGGTGTATACAATGCTCCTCCACCGCCCTTGCCCATTGGAATGTGTGTGGGGGGAGTTAAAAGTGCCCTGCTGCTGCCCGAATAGCGGCACCATAGCACTGATATTACAGCGTAGATCGCCGCTAATGCTCGGGCGGTCACAGTGTGAAAGGGGCCTTAGATGCTCTAGACAGGCTCTCTATAGGTTCCTAAGAATTAAAGAATGACCACATGTTTGGATCTCATGGGAAATATAACTTCCTGCACAAGCACATCTTCAAATACCAACTTCATGGTATATTTCAGAGGTCTCCAATCTTTCTAAACAAAGGGCCAGTTCAGGGGCGTAATGATAGGGGTTGCAGGGGTTGGAATTGCAACCGGGCCCCATAGTCCAGGGGGCCCATGTGCCTCCCTTGTACACCTGCATAGGAGGGATGGCGGGGGTGACATTTAGAGGAACCAATCTCCTCCATTTTCCTCTATCCAGTTTACTTGTCTTCTGCTGTTCCCAGGGGTCCTGTGTGCTTCCCTGA
>BLSH010561636.1:957154-982657 GCA_018402905.1 Glandirana rugosa | reverse complement strand
CCCCCCCCCCCCCCAACAGAGCTCCTAAAAAAAAATTATAAACATAAAATTGTAAAAGAAAAAAAATTAAATGGTAAAAAAATTATAAAATTAAAATCTACTGACACCAGTGAGGGAACTACAGGATTACAAAGTTTGCAATTGTGACCGGGCCCTGGCATTTCACCACCATGGGGAGGCCTGAATATGGCAGAAAGGGGGCCCGCTGCAGAACTTGTGAAAGGGCTCCGCTGCGGTACCGTAATAAAGGGGCCCTGAAGGTTCTAGTTACACCTCTGGGCCAGTTTAATGTCCTTCCTGATGCCAGACTGGCATTAGGGGGAGGAAAAGTGCCCTATTGTTTTTGTCAGTGAGAGGAACAGTGCCTCATATCCATGGGAGAAATAGTGGCCCCAAGGGCCAGATAAAGGCAAGCAAAGGGCCACATCTGGCCCCCAGTTTGGAGAACACTGGTATATTTGTTACTTGCTGCATTCAGATAGTGGTAACTGTATGGTCCATCCTGTGAGCACTGCCACATGCAGTGGTTTCTACTGCTGACTAGGGATGGGCCCGCGGTTCGAGTCGAACGTACGTTACAGGGCATTAGCAACGACTTCTCCGCCGCAGAGCTCCCCATAATGCATTGCTGCAGACGCGCGCACAGCTCCTTCATGGGAGGGCTGCCGCCGTCTGCGCTGGCTTTGTGTTGACATTTTATTTATACTGCAGGGCGGGGCCACCGGGTGACCCCGCCCCTTCTGACATCATGTGACGTCAGAGGGGCAGGTCGCTCAATTACGTCACTGGGTGGCCCTGCACTTCACTATAAATAAAACATCAAACCAAAGCGCTCAGTCAGCGGGAGCCCTGCCATGGAGGAGGAGCTGTCCGTATTTTTTTGTTTTTTTTGGGTTCTTTTCGGGTCCATCGCCATGATTGATGATGGATTACAACAGGGGACACTTATTTTTCTTTATTAATAAAGGACTTGTCCCCAATTGTCTCCAGTGTTTTTTTTACACTTTTGGTGGGGGGGAGTGGGGATCTGGGGGTCCCCTTATTAAAGCTTCCAGATTCTGATAAGCCCTCCGCCTGCACACCCCCATAACCACAGCCCAGGATTGTGGGGAAGAGGCTCAACATGAGGACAAGGTGCTTTGGGGTGTGGGGGCACAGAGCCCCCCCTGCCCCAAAGCACCTGTACTCCCCATGTTGAGGGCATGTAGCCTGGTACGGTTCAGGAGGGGGGTGCTTGCTCCCCCCCATCCTGGCCGGCCAGTTTGCATGCTCTAATAAGGGTCTGGTTTGGATTTTAGGGGGAACCCCACGTTAATTTTTGTTTAGAATTTGGCACAGGGTTCCCCTTAAAATCTGGGGGGGACCCCACGCAGTTTTTTTCAGTGATTTTTCTGTATATGCAACCAGCAATACATTACAGCCGCGATAATAAATGAAAATTGTTCCTTCACAAATGTAATTTTGCTCTTGCACTGTTCTTAACATCACAGAGAGGGGGGGGGGGCGTGGCTGGCCGGGATCGCAGGCCAGACTTAATCCTTGGGCATCCTAGAAGCCAAAGCAGCGGTGAGCAACCCCACCACCCCATCCTTACTCTCCTCACCCTCAGCTACAATTTGAGGCCTGTATCGGCCCGATCGGCGGCCGCGGCACCCAAAATCGAGGCCGCGGCTTTTGCGGCCTACCACTGATGTTAGCTACCCCTCGGCCCCTGGAGCCCATCTCTTCCTCCCACCCACCCAGGTGCCCTCCCTACCCTCTCTGGTACCTGCCCGGGAAGGACTGCTCCCCAATCTTCCCTGGAAGCCCTCTAAAGGACCCAGAAGGAGAACCGGGTGGCAGCCTGCTGAGGCCTGGTGACTTTCCCTCAACTGTTCTGCCCCTGAGACCTATTTGGAGGACTGCCACTCTAAGTGCCCCTGACACCCCCTGAACCTGCCCTATATGGGGTCCTCGCATTTATACCCACCAATGCAAGTTTGGATATGTTCTAGCTCATAACCCGCTCCGCTATCCCTGATCCCTCCAGATGAACATTTAGAACCATTATACTTTAACGTCAGGCAGCTGTTAGAAAGCAGAAGCGGAAAGTGAGCGAAGATTGACACATTTTTTCTCCTCTCTACCGCGACATAGTCTTGTATGACAGGTGGTAAGAAGGCGCAAAGCCGCCGCCCTAACCAACATAACCTTACTAACTACCTGTTACGCTCAGCTCAAAAAGGGAAGAACGGGGCTAAAAAACAAGCCTCTGCCGCGGTATCTCTATCCCCACCCAATCTCACTCCCAAACAATAATATCTCTCCCCCTTTAACAAAAGCGGATCTCGACGAGAGCCTATTATATATGAAAAATTAGCCGCAAAGATACAAGCAGAGGTGCACAAATCCACCAATGCTCTTTCCTATGAAATAGTGGCCTTAGGCAACCGGACGGATCACCTGGAGTCTAAACACGACAAGCTATCTCTCGCTCACAGCGACCTTCGTAAGGATTTTGAACCTCTAGAAGAAAATGTCTCCTTCGTTCAAGCCCAAGTGGAGGATTTGGGCAATCGCAACAGGAGATATAACTTACGGATCAGAGGGTTTGCGGAAACGGTAACTGATCTGGTCCCTGCTATGAACAAACTGTTTCAAGAGCTTTTGTCAGATA
This sequence comes from Glandirana rugosa, assembly GCA_018402905.1. Lineage (NCBI taxonomy): Eukaryota > Metazoa > Chordata > Amphibia > Anura > Ranidae > Glandirana > Glandirana rugosa. The sequence goes on along the minus strand of BLSH010561636.1, from coordinate 980,001 downwards.
CACCAATAGAGGCCTTTAAATGCGACAGAATTCATCGAGCGCTCAGACCCAAACCCCCTGCGGATAAACCTCCCCGTGATATTATTATGTGCCTGAAGGATTTCTTAGTCAAAGAGGAAATCTTACGAGCCTCCAGGAGGTACTCCTAACATCATACTAGAAGGCTGTAAAATCCAAATCTTTCCAGACATCTCTCCTGCAACCCTGGAGAGAAGAAGAAAAATGAAGGAGGTGACTTCTGTTCTCCAATCAGCTAGAATAAGATACTGCTGGGGCTTCCCTTTTAAACTCACAATACCACACAACGGTACAACCTACACAGTATTTAATCTAAGCCAAGGAAAAGAATTAATTATCAAGTTGGGTCTGCTGGAGCCGGATCCGCCGCTCAGGCTACAGAATACCCCACGACCTTCTCCAATTTGGAATACCCCGGCCTCCCGCCGGGACCAACATAGATGGCATCAACCATTTAGAGATTCCGATGCATGATAACGACAGATGTCATTCTTTTGGTCTCAGGCTGCAATTTTTGCATGACAGCTAGAGCCAAATTTTGATCCCCCTTTCTGTGTTTATGCAGAACATCGCTTACGCTTCTATTGTTTGACTGAACTTTAACGAGTTCTGGAGAAACTTCTTTATTATCCTCTTCTCTTACATTTTCATTGTTCTCACACCACCACAGAAAACTGTTTTCAAGATTGTTGGAATTACTTTGCTAAAAATAGTCTCCAGTAATATATGGTACAGCCATCTGCAACTTTATTTTTAACGGATAGATGGCAGCAAAATCATAGAAAACATTCCTCCACTTTGCCGATCTTTAAGCACTGATGCCTTTCTGTTCAACACAGCCAGTGACAACGACATCTCTCCAATTCGAACATTTCACAAAGTCCCCTCATGAGAATACTCTCTTTGGACTGGTGTTATACATACATTTTCAGTGTATCTCATTCTCATCAGGAAAAATACCCCATCAGAATTGTTTTTTTTTTTCATATAACCATATACGATTGTTATATTTAAGCTGTAAAGTCTAAGCTTTGATTCATTCGCTTTAGCTCATTCAGCTAGGCGTTCTTTCCTCAATGCGCCATCACCTAGCCCCCTGGTCTTCTCTATTATCGGAAGGCGCCTCCGTAGGAGGTACGGATTCCGGGGTGTGCCGCCCGTGTCGACCTTCCTTCTGGTGGTGGCATGCTGGGTCAAACTGAACGCCTGATGTGGGTACTAGCTTAGTAGTCGTCCAGTAAGAAACCTAACTTAAACTTCATTATAATGGCAGAACATGGGTCAGATCTGGAGGGTGCAACGCTCTAACTCCGACGGCTACCCAACAATTAAAACACACTGGCTATATTTACTGGATACACTGCTTATATTCTGTGGTAACTCAAAGATTTATATTTCTCTTTTCATAGCAAGAGAACGCAGTATTTTTTACGTATGTATGTTTGGTTTCTATTGCTAAATTTATTGTCTATATTATCTGGAGGGTCATGAATGCCTATGATTCCCCCCAGTTAGGCCTGGTCCATGTGCCGCTGCTGGTCGCGTCATAGGCGCTCTCTTTGCGCCGGGGCATTCCCGGTCGCGGCGCGTGGGGTAAATGGCCCAATTCTTGGACGAGTTTGTCCAAGCTAAATTTTTGCGAGATCGAACTTTATATTTAAGTTTTATCCCCTACAAGTTTGTTACAGTTTTCCTATCCGTTTGTTGTTCTTGTTCTCTCATTGTTATGGAAGGTTCAAATCCAGCAGAGGAAATTATGCTTACATATTGGGTTCACATTATAAAACATCACTTAGTAATGTCTTCTCACTGATGACTGTTATAAGGTGTAGTGGTGCAGTCTAATCCCCTCCTCCTCTTTACAACGCAACTTCTCATCTTATAATACCCCTATGTTGTTTCTGAAATGGGTTTAAAAATAATTTCACATAACGTACAGGGGTTTCATTCCCCTCACAAAAGGAAAAAAAGCCTTCAAACACTATAAACGCCTTGGTGCGGACATAATTCTCCTTCAGGAGACTCACCTTCTATTAGACAACCCCCCCAAATATTTTGATAGGGGCTTTAGGCAGTACCACTCCACCGGCCACTCCTCTAAATCTAGGGGCGTGGCAATATTCATCAGAAACAATATTATTCTGGATGTCCAGAAAGTTTTCAAAGACCCTGAAAGTAGATACATTATAATTAAAGGTTCACTTGGAGGAAAAGCTGTTACTATAGCATCAGTATATGCTCCTAACGTCTCACATACCTCATTCCTTAGATCCTTTTTCGATGCTCTCTCTCTGCACGAATCCCCCCATTTAATTATAGGTGGTGATTTTAATTTATCGGCCAATCCATCTTTGGATAGAAGCTCTTTTACCCCCCACTCCAAGGCATTTTCCAAATCACTAACCCGTTCGCTTAACGAATTCCAACTAATTGATTCCTGGAGAGCCCACAATGTAGGTTGCAGATCATATACCTTTTATTCCCACCCCCATAATAGCTACGCCAGATTAGACTACATTTTCTGTACACCTATAATCCTGGCCAACTCTACAAGAGCAGAAATACACCCCTGCCCGTGGTCTGATCATCAAATCGCTAAATTTGAGACCTCTCACGTGGGTCTGTCCCCCACACCATTCACTTAGAGAATTAACGATTCTTTACTTTCTGATCTTATAACTTCAAATGTCTTAACGTTCTCTCTAGAAGGATACTTTAAAACTAATAATACCGACGATATTTCAATACAATCCCCTTGGTCGGCTCACAAAGCCGTAATTAGAGGCCAGTTAATCCAAATCGCTTCCACCAAAAACAGAGAAAAATTAAGAGACATTAAGGCTCTAACTTTAGACTTAGACAAGCTATATAAAAAAATTATTAGTTCGCCCTCTCCTGACATAGATAAACAAATTCAAGCTAAAAGACAGGCCTTAGACTCATTACTTTCCGCAGACACAGAGAAAACCCTCAGATTCACAAAGGCAAAATTTCTACTCCATTGTAATTCAACCTCTACAATGTTCGCTAGGAAACTCAAACAGATTTCCCCTACACATGTCTACAAACTTAGAAACCAAAATGGTAAGACAGTCTCACATGCACAGGAAGTGATGGACATCTTTACCAACTTCTATCAAAGCTTACTTTCTAGTCCACACCCTCCCCCAAACGATAAAGCTCAAACCTGGTTAGATAATATTAAACTACCCTCTCTTTCACCCTCCCAAATTGAAATGATTAATACCCCCTGTACTGAGATAGAAATAAAAGAAATTATTAAAACCCTTAAAGCATCCACCACACCGGGCCCAGATGGATTCTCCACTACATATTATAAAAAATTCTCGAACATTTTAACCCCTTGGATTTCCAACCTTTGCAACCACATATTAAAAGGAAATAATTTCCCAGAAGACATGCTACTAGCAAACCTATCACTGATCCCAAAACCCCAAAAAGACCACTCCTTACCACAAAACTTCAGACCTATTTCAGTCCTCAATAATGACACTAAAATCTTTGCTAGATTTCTAGCCAATAGACTGACAACTGTAATTACATCACTAGTGCACCCAGACCAGACCGGCTTTATCCCCAGCAGGCAAATTATAGATAACACTAGACTTATTTCGAATATCATTCAAGACGCTAACCTCTCACTACACCCAACTTGCCTAATCAGCTTAGACATTCACAAAGCTTTTGACAACGTAAGCTGGAATTATTTAAACAATATACTTGCTAAAGCCGGCATCCCCATTAACTTTATCAGAGGTTTCAATGCATTATATCACAACCCCAACTAGAATCAAAATTCCCGGATGTAATTCCCAATTCTTTCCTTTGAGAAGAGGCACTAGGCAGGGCTGCCCTTTATCCCCTCTCTTATTTGCCCTTGCTATGGAACCGTTGGCACAAACCCTTCGAGATCATCCTAAAATCAAAGTTTACCCCAAGGGCCAGAATGAATCGAATTCAAATTGAGTTTATATGCGGACGACGTGATGTTATTCATCACAAACCCTTTGGAATCAATCCCTAATCTACTCTCGATTCTAGAACTATTTCACAATGTATCAGGCTTAGGAGTCAATCTAGATAAATGTTCAGCCATCGCTATTAACATTCATCCTAACCTATTAGAAAAATTAAAAAATCAATATCAATTTACCTTCAAATGGTGCCTTTCATCTTTCAAATACTTAGGTATCTATATCACCCCTTTATATAACACGCTATTTCAAGCTAACTACCCTAATCTCTTCAATAACATCCTTAACCATCTTAAAAATTGGTCTAACTACCGTATCTCTATTTGGGAAGAATCTGTGCTATCAAAAAGGTATCATACTACCTAAACTTCTATATTATTTTAGTGCCCTTCCTATTTTAATTCCTAAAAACAAACTAGAACTGATCCAAAGATCCATTAACAAAATTTGTGTGGATGGGAGGCAGGCCCAGATGCAATAATGCATTGCTTCATAGACCACAAACAACAGGAGGTCTGGGCATTCCTAATCTATGGCTATACTTTCTTTCTGTCAGATTCCTTCAACTTGCACAATGGTCTAGCCCTATTAATAATATTCCATGGTTAACATTTGAAGGCAATGCCATTGTCCCATTCAGGTTAGAAAACATAGCTTGGTCCAATAATCCAAGCTCAAAAAAAATGTATAAGTTAAATAGAATTGTTGCTCACTCACTCCAAATCTGGATTAAATATAAAGACCCACACCTATACTAGCTTCTTTTTTTGGTGACACCTGCTTTCCTGTGGCTTTCAACAACCCCGACAGGTTTCTATTATGGAAACAGGCGGGTCTGACCAGCTTGAAATCCCTTGCACAAAACAACCTCTTCACCACATTTGATCAACTTTGTAACACTCATAACCTCCCAGAGTCCGAACTCTTGAACTATAACTTGATTAAAGAATTCTACCTTTCCCACTATGAAATTAACAACCTCAATAGCCCTTCTCCCTTCGAACAAATGTGTATCTCCTCCTCTAGAGATAGAGGACAGATTTTGATTTTATACAAACTTTTCAATACCTCCCAAACTGAAGATAAATCTAAACCTGTGCTTCAATGGGAACAAGATCTCAACTGCAATATATCTATAAGAGAATGGCAGTCAATGATCAGTAATCTCCGTAAGAGCTGCTGCTCCCCTGCTCTCCGTGAATCCCCATTTAAACTAATGACTAGATGGTATATGTCCCCTTCCAGAATACATCAATATTATCCCAATTGCTCCCCGAACTGTTTTAGAGGCTGTTCAAGTGAAGGCACCCTTTTACATATATTTTAGGACTGCAAACACTTAGATCCAATATGGAAAGCGGTCACTAAAATTGCAGAACAATTAACGATTGATAAAATTTTCCTTACCTCGCAAATATGCCTTCTGTTCAGTAAAATTCCAAATGTTTCACGTCAAACCAATAGATTACTGCATACCCTCTGTAGCGCAGTCATCTGGATGATCACATGCAAGTGGCGTACCCCCTCTATCTCATGGCAACAAGTCATGTCAAGAATATCTTCAATTAGACTTACTGAATATATCTATTGTACTTTACAAGATCAAACTATCTTATATGAACAAAAATGGAAGCTTTGGGATACTATAACTAAAGACTAACTGACCCTTATATGTAATGTATCATCCGATATCTTTTATACTATATATTTCTGGATACCTCTTTTATTACATTGTTTATATACGTTGTAACGTTTCTTTGTACTTTACCTTCCAATAAAGCTTTTTGTAAACATAATCATCACAGAGATGCACCCTTTTACAGGCAGACTAAGGGACCCTCCCAGGCACGATATTTAAAAGGAATATTTAAATTTTTATTGGTTCACTTATCACTTTCACTGCTCCTGTAAAAATGATTGATTTAAAAACTTTTTTTTGCATTGATACATGTCCCCTAGGGCAGGCCCGGGGTCCCCATACACTTTTTAGGGCAATAACTTGCATTTAAACCTTTAAAATTAGACTTTAGCGGTGTTCAAATGTTCGCACTAATTTTTTGCCTGTTCGCATGTTCTGGTGTGTAGCGAACTGGGTGGTGCTCGGCCCATCCCTACTGCTAACCAATGATGAGCTAAATTGCCCTGGGCTCATTTTCAGCTAGTGCCAAAGAAGTTTGGATGCCAAATCCCTTTGAAATCAGCCAAATCTGTCATGTTAGCCTAGGTTTCCACTACTGCCACCGGAAATTCACACAAATTTGATGTGACTTGAAGCAATGCCTGTATAATATTGAGGTCTATTGACCTCAAGTCACATTAAAGTGGGACCAAAGTAGTGCAGGGACTACTTTTAAGTCACACAGATATGAACGGTACTCATTGGAAATCATGGGGTATGACTTGTCATGCGACTTTGCAGTCCCAAGTCGCATGACAAGTCACATTAGTGGAAACGTTGCCTTAAAGTGGTTATTTTTAAAATAAAAAAAGAGACTTTACAAAAATGTCATAGTTACCTGCCCTGTGCAGTGGTTTTGCACAGGGCAGCCTGGATCCTCCTCTTTTCGGGTTCCTCTTCACTGCTCCTGGCCCCTCCCTCCTGTTGAGTGTCCCCACAACAAGGAGCTTGCTATGGAGGAACACGAGCCGAATCACAGCTGTGTGTCCATTCAGACACGGAGCCCTGACCTGGCCCCGCCACCTCTCTCTCCTAAATGGCTGACAGATACAGGAGTCAATGGCGCAGCTGCTGTTTCTCAGTCAATCAAGAGGAGAGTCCTGGATGGCTAAGACACTCGTGGACATCGCTGGAGAGAGATGGGGCTCAACTAAGTATTAGGGGGTGCTACCACACAAAAAGTTTTTTTTATCTTAATGCATTTACAACTCACTTAACCAGTTGCCGACCGCTCCGCCATGGCCTGACGGCTCGATATCACATACCGCCATCAGCTGACGGCCGCGAAATCACGGATCGTGGGCACGCTCACTATGTAGCGAGGGAGCAGGTAGGGCGGACTCTATGTCCGCCAGCTACCCGCAATCGCTCCCCCGCAGTGACAGAACGGGGATCTGTGTGTGTAAACACACAGATCTCCGTTCTGACAGAGGAGAAGTGTGATTGCATGCTCCCTGTATATGGGAGCAACAATCACTCTCCTCCCCCAGTCAGCCCAGCCCCCACACAGTTAGAAACACAAAACAGGGAACACCGTTAACCCTTTGATCTTCCACTAGTATTAACCCATTCCCTGCCAGTGACATTTATACAGTAATCAGTGCATTTTCATAGCACTGATCGCTGTATAAATGCCAATGATCCCAAAAAAGTGTCAAGTGTCCGTCATGTCCGCCGCAATATCGCAATCCCGCTAAAAATCGCAGCTCGCCGCCATTACTAGTAAAGAAAATACCCATAAATGAATTCTCATCGTTCGTAAACTCTGCAACTTTTGCGCAAACCAATCAATACATGCTGCTTGCGATTTTTTTTTACCAAAAATATAGAGCAAGAATATATATTGGCCAAAACTGATGAATACATTCGTTTTTTAATATTTTTTTTTTTTGGGATATGTATTATAGCAAAAAGTAAGAAATATTGTTTACTTTGCAAAATTGTCGCTCTTTGTATATTGCAGTGATCAGAAGTGGCACAGAGGTGATCAAATACCACCAAAAGAAATCTTTATTTGTAGGGAAAAAAGGATGTCAATTTCGTTTGGGTACAACGTCCCACAACCACGCAATTGTCAGCTAAAGCGATGCAGTGCCGAATCGCAAAAAGTGCTCTGGTCAAAGGGGGAAATCCTTCCAGGGCTGAAGGGGTTAAAGTGACCATTTTCTGGGCTAAAAGGCAGATTTACCACTACTAAAAACAGGGGGGAAAAAATAAATTTTCTTCACACAAATAGAGCTTTCTTTTGGTGGTATTTAATCACGGCTGGGAGGGGGGTGGCTTTACTGTAATCAGGGCACTGATGATCAGTGCCCTGATTACCTGTCTGGGTGTCCCCTGCAAGGAGATCCTGCTGATTGGCTCTCCTCACCACACTGTCAGTGTGAGGTGATGAAAGCCGATCACTGTCACTTCCGCATTTACATGTGACCGGCTGTGATTGGACACAGCCAATCACATGGTTAGAGAGCCGTGTGATCGGGTCTTTACAGAGATCGGAGTCGCGATGTGTGCTAGGAACACGGTGTGGCCACAATTACTGGGCACGCGGGAGCAGCTGTTCTGGGTGCTGTCATATGATGTCCACCCAGAACAAGAGCAGCACCGTCCCTCCATCATGTGACGGTGTGTGGGCTAGAAGTGGTTAAAGGAGTACGAAGGGGGATGTAACTATGCTTCTCCAAAGGCCAAAGGCTCACTCTTAAAATTGCTAGCCCAAGATAACAGTATAAGGCTAAGCCTTCAGGCTACAACTCCAGCCACTTCGTGCTTACAAAGTTTTCAGTTTAGTACTGATCTGCATTGGAGAAAAAAAAACACGAAATTAGACTTACCGGTAACTCTGTTTCCAGGAGTCTTCCAGCACAGCTCTTGAGAGATGGAGTTCCTCCCTCCTGATAGGAAACACATTGCCGAAGCTCTTTAAAAGGCGGTCCCTTAGGCATTTGGTCAGTTTTATCCAAGAACCGAAAGACGGAGCTGAAAGATAGTTAAACATACACCAATTCACTTTATGCATACAAAGGGTGGGAACATGCTGTCCTGGAAGACTCCTGGAAATAGAGTTACTGGTAAGTCTAACTCTGGTTTTTCCCCAGTCGTCTTCCAGGACAGCCCTTGAGAGGATGAACAAGTACTCACTCTATTTAGGGGGGACCACTGCTTGGAGCACTTTCCTTTCAAACGCTTGATCTTGGCTACTCAGAAGGTCTAATCGATAATGTCGAACAAATGTAGTCATACTTGACTACATAGCAGCCTTACATATCTGCTCTGGTGTAGCACTGGCTCTTTCCACCCAGGATGTGGCTAATACCCTTGTAGAGTGTGCATTCAAACCCTGCGGAGAGTTCAAGTGTAATGTCTTGTACCCTTCTGAGATGGCCATCTTTATCCACCTCGCTATTGTTCCTTTAGAGCAGGGGTAGGCAACCTGCGGCCCTCCAGCTGTTGTAGAACTACATTTCCCATAAAGCATTGCAAGGCTGATGGGTATAATTACTCCCAGAGGCATGATGGGACTTGTAGTTTTGCAACAGCTGGAGAGCCGCAGGTTGCCTACCCCTGCTGTAGAGGCTTAATTTTCCTTTACAGCTTCCAGAGAAGAGGATAAACAGGGCCTCTGATGTTCTGAAGTCTTTTGTAGCTTCCAAATAGGTTGTGAGACATCTTTTAACATCCAGTAGATGTAACGGTTCCGGTTTACTGTTGTATGGTCTATTACAAAAAGAGGGTAGAACTATGTCTTGACTCCTGTGAAAGGTAGAAGCGACCTTAGGAATAAATGCTTGATCAGTTTTAAGAATGGTTCTATCTTCTAGTATCTGTAAAAAGGGCTCTCTGATGGACAGAGCCTGTAGCTCAGTAATCCTGTGAGCTGATGTCATTGCGATAAGAAAAACAGTCTTGAGTGTAATCAACCTTAAAAAGGCTTCTGATAACAGCTCAAAAGGCTCTGTAATAACTGCCTTCAAAACAATAGAAAAATCCCACGTTGGAGTCTTAGGACAAGGAATCGGTTATAGCCTAGAAACTGGCTTGCAGAATCTACTTATGAGTGTGTTCTGCTATAAGGAATGTTGCAAATAAACTGAAAGGGCTGCGATCTGTACCTTAATTGTGCTTAAGGCTAGACCCTTATCAAGGCCTTCCTGCAAAAATTCTAGAATTATTGGAGAATTGACTTGCTCTTCTCCTGCTTCTGATAACCAAAAATTAAACTTCTTCCAAACCTTTTGGTAAATTGCCCTTGTAAATGGCTTGCGGCTTTGTAACAGAGTTTTAATCACTGTCTCTGAGATACCCTTGGACTTCAGGATCTCGGTTTCAGATACCATGCTGCTAAATTTAACATGGCTGGTCTGGGATGAAAGACTGGACCTTGAGATAGCGCTTTCAACTGTGAGGTAACATCCAGGGTGGCTGACTTGCTAATGATAGAAGTATTGAAAACCACGCTCTTTTTGGCCAGTATGGATCTATCAGGGTCGTCTGTTCCATCCTGCACTTTTTCAGGACCTTCGGAATTAAATATAGTGGTGGGAATGCATGACATAGGTTGAAATTCCATGCGGTCTGAAGGGCGTCGACTGCTAATGGCCGATCCTTTGGGTTTAGCGAGAAAAAAAAAACCTAGTAGTTTTGTATTTGACTTGTTGGCAAATAAGTCGATTTCCGGAAGTCCCCACCTGGCTACTATCTGTGCAAAAACTGCTGGATCTAGTGACCATTCTTCTTGAGACACTGACTGTCTGCTCAAATAATCGGCTAGAGTGTTCTGTGTTCCCTTGAGATTGATTGCTGAAAGGGATTCTAGATTTTTTCCTGCCCAGGGGAAAATTTCTTGAGCTATACTCCTCAGGCTGGGACTCCACATTCCTCCCTGCTTGTTTAGGTAAGCTATTGAAGTTATGTTGTCCGATCTGACCTGTAGGTGTTGACATCTGAGTTTGTTCTGGAATGCTGCAATTCCCTTTGCCACAGCCTTGAGCTCCCTGTAGTTGGATGACCATTGTTTTTGTAAGTCCAAGTTTCTTGTGCCCAGTGGCCATCCAAATGGGCACCCCAACTGCTGGCATCTGTGGTAAGTATGTGGGAGATTGGAAACGTCCTTAGTACCCCTCCTGCAAATTGTTTTGGTCTCTCCGCCACCACAGAACTTGCCCTGTTTTGGATGGAATGTATACATTGTCTTCTAAGTCTTTTCTCCCCAGGTTCTGAAGGAGAAAAGATTGGTCTCTGGTGGAATCTGGCCCATCTGACTGCTGGGATGGCGGAAGTCATGAGACCCAGGACTGACATTATTCACTATCATGGTGACTGGGAGATTTGTTTGCATCTGTGCCGTTCTTTGTTTGATATGGTCTACCTTTTCTGGTGGCAGTAAAATCTTCTGCTCCCTGGAATTGATTGTGTACCCCAGAAAGAGGATCTCCTGAGAGGGAGAGAGATTCGACTTCTCCATACTGACAATCCATCCTAAGTGGGATAACCATTGTTGTGCTATCCTTAGGTCTTCCTGAAGTTTCTCCCTCATTGGTGCTATGAACAGCAAGTTGTCCAGGTACGGTATCACAGTTATAAACTGCAATCTTAATGGTGCGAGAGTCTCTGCCAGGATTTTGGTAAAGATCCTCAGAGATGAAGAAAGGCCGAGAGGCAAGGCTCGGCTTTGAAAGTGATATGTCCCTTCTCCTATTCTCACTGCTATCCGAAGGTATTTTTTGGGAGTTTTCCCTGATGGGGATGTGTAAATAGGCATCCTTTAGGTCTGTAGTCACCATGAAGTGATCTCTCTGGAGCAGGTTTCTGATTGAATAGATCGATTACATTCTGAACTTTTTGTATCGGATAGCTTCTTTTAGCGGTTTCATGTTGAGGATTAGGCGGTACTTGCCTGATGGTTTCTGAACAAAAAACACGTGAGAATAGAAACCTTTTCCCTCTTCCTGCTTTGGCACTGGTACTAGGACGTTTGCCAGATCTCTTGATAATTGAGTGATCAAAACCCTTGAGGGGGGCCCTTCGCTGAACTCTAAGGCATACCCTCTTTCGATCACTCCCCTGACAAATTTGATAGAGGTTATCTTCTGCCACTGTGGAAGGAATTTCTCCAATCTTCCTCCCACTTGGCATTTGGCATCACTGTTTGTACCCCTCGGCTGGGCTGTAGCTAGGGGGGGGGGTTTGGGGTGTTCAAACCCCCCCCCCCCCCCGCAGAGCATCCTGCCAAAAATAAAAAGTGTCTCTGCCCTGTTGTCTCTCATGGCGCCAGCACCGCAACAATAAACAGCGGAGCACAGCAGTCAGTGTTGCAGGCGAAGTGGATGCAGCAGGTTTGGTGTAAGGCACACCGTCACAGGCACTTACGTCACGCTGTTATGACCAGGCTGTGCTGGGTTCCCGGCGGACAGATCATAGACACAGTGGAGTGGGCGGCTCTACACTCTGTACTTCCCGCCTTGGACTTCGGAGGAAAATGGAGCAAAGAACATGCAAGGAGGCAGTACTGCTGCTAAGGAGCTGAGCCTCCTTCTTTCCTTTTCGGCTTGCTTGCTGCCTGACAGACGGTCATCACAGACCACTTACCACCACTGCTGTGCTGCCATTGAGGTAAATGAGTCTGTGGCAACTGGCAAAATTATTCACTAATCACACAAGTCAGGGGTTACCATTTTCGACTGCTTGATTGGTATTGACAGTCCAGCCTGGCTCTGTCAGCTATGTTGTGGTGCTGACTGCAGAGCCAAAGGGCTGAGGGTTTGCCAGGCACAACGACATTGCTGCCAGAGCCAGGCTGGACTGTTTGCTGCCCTTAGTGCCCTGGCCCTTTTTTAGTTGTGTTGAAAAGGCAATAATAAGCCCTGGTTCACACTAGGATGTGCTGCAGAAAACCTGCAACGCATCTCCCTCACAAGGCTGTCTTTAACGTAGGGCAAAAGAAGCAGCTGCACTGGGCCCAGCCCCAGTCATTGTTGTGGGGCACAAAGCAGCTGCCCCTTGCACCTGCGCTGCCCATAAATAAGATGGTGGTCAAATACTACTGGGGTGGAGTTGGACTACAGCTGTGCGGCTTGGTTCCCGGCTTGGTGCTCCATCATCTCTTTCAATCCCCAACCAACCACTGCCTGACCTGCCATAACTTAACCTCCACATCCCCTTAACAGCTAATCACTCCACCCTCTAACAACCAGACCTGTGATCAGTGGGGAGGAGAGGTACAGTCCATGCTGAAAATATGGAACCTATCCTCATTGTCAGTGTCACACAGTAAGTAAATGACATGTGTGGTGTGGGGGGGACACTGACAGCACCTGTTATGGTGATCAGGAAGGACCACTGTGAGTGTTCAGCAGACAATGTACAGGGATAGGAGATAAGACAGTACATGGATGGTCTCTAACCATCTCTTGTAGAACAACTGCAGCCTCTGACCATCTCCTCCAGTATGTCTGCAGTCTCTGACCATCTCCTGTAGTACGCCTGCAGTCTCTGACAATCTCTTGTAGTACGTCTGCCGTCTCTGACCATCTCTTGTACATTTGCAGTCCCTGACCATCTCCTATAGTACGTCTGCAGTCTCTGACCATTTGTTGTAGTACGCCTGCAGTCTCTGACCCTCTCTTGTACGCCTGCAGTCTCTTACCATCTCCTGTAGTAGTCTGCAGGCTCTGACCATCTCCTGTAGTACACCTACAGTCTCTGACCCTCTCCTGTACTATGTCCACAGTCTCTGACCCTCTCCTGTACCATGTCCGCAGTCTCTGACCATTTCCTGTACTATGTCTGCAGTCTCTGACCATCTCCTGTACTATGTCTGCAGTCTCGGAACATCTCCTGTACTATGTTTGCAATCTCTGACCATCTCCTGTAGTACGACTGCAGTCTCTGACCATCTCCTGTATTATGTCTGCAATCTCTGACCATCTCCTGTAGTACATCTGCAGTCTCTGACCATCTCCTGTAGTAAGCCTGCAGTCTCTGTCCATCTCTTGTACGCCTGCAGTCTCTGACCATCTCACATAGTATGTCTGGCAGTAAATGATATGCACAACCCTTTGGTGTGTCAGGGGCTGCAGTTGAGGCACTGAAAACCTCATCGGTTGGCCATCACTGGGATGCAGTCTCAAACCAAGCTATACATCCACACAACAAATGGAGTGTATGAGAGTCAGAACAAGCTGTTCTGGCTTTAAAAGTAGACCTTTCACCATGAAGGCCTCTTTCACACACTCTGCAGTCCCTACTTTCATAGGTGTTTGTGCTCTGCTCATTGCTAATAACACGTTCTAGGAGTTTTCTGTCTATTGGTGAGTCCCCCACCTCCCCAGCCCATGGTGTGCAGGCAGTGAGATGATGTGCTGTAACCTCCAGCAGCCAATCAGTGAGCAGTCATGATGTGAATGGGGGTGGGCGAAGAAAATATTTGCCCAGGGTCCAATCAATATGAAAGGTGGCCCTGATCCTGCACCACATTCAAATTACACTGCCCTTGCAATCTACACACTCCATAGACCCACACAGCGCTGCTTGGTTCTCCCCCCCCCCCTCACCACTTGGTACCTGCTGCTGAACCCCCCCAGGACAAAAAATTATCTACGGCCCTGCCCCTCGGTCTTGGGATTTTGGCCAAGAGGGTTAAACAGCACCTTTGCTTTTGGCCTCCTTTTTGACCGGCCCAGTGCTTTTTCAGGCTTCCCCTTTCCTGTGGATTTTTCCAATCTTCCTTATTCTGTCCCCTGTAGGGACGAAAAACATTTTCTGGGGTAAAACTTCTTCTTGACTGGAAAAAGTATTTTTTCTATCGGCCATCCGCTCCACGGCCTCATCTAACTTGGAGCCGAAAATACATTTTTCAGAAAAGGGGACACTACACAAGCATAGTTTGGATAAGGTGTCTCCTGGCCAGGTTTTGAGCTTTGGGGCTCTTCTGGCTGCCACTGACAGAGAGGCAGTCCTGGCTGATAATTTGACCGATTTGGCCGATGCGTCCGCAATAAAGTCTACTGCCTTGAAGAGCATGGGGAAGGATTTTTATAAACCCTCTCTGGGAGTACCTGCCGTTAAATGTCCCTGAAGTTGTTTTAACCAGAACTCAAAGTTTCTGGCTACGCAGGTCATACCCAAGGCTGGTCTTAGATTGGCCATAGCGGTATCCCATGACCGCTTGAGGATTATATCGCCTCTTTTATCCATCGGGTACAAATGCCCCATGCCGTCAAAGACCAGGTCTAAATGCTTTGACCCTTCACTAAAGGAGCGTCCAGCTTTGGAGACCGATTTCAAACTGACTCCGGGTTGTCATCAAATGGAAACCTTCTCTTTAGGCTATTTGAAAAGAAGGGTCTTTTTTCTGGTTCCGACCACTCTCTCAGCACCAAGTCTGTCATGACTCGGTGTACTGGAAATACCTTGGCCTTCTTCCTGTCCAGCCCCTGGTACATTTTGTTGTGCCTAGAGAGTTGAGTCTGCTCCTTTTTGATCTCTAGTGTGTCATAGATTGCCCCCAGCAGCTTATCTACTTCTTCTTGAGATAGTTTGAACCTGGTGGGTACCGAGTCTTCCTCCTGACCTTTGTCCTGTCCCGAGGATTGGGTGGAATGCGGGTGGAGATAAGGGGATTCTCCCTACTCCCCGAAAGCTCTCCTGAGCCTGAAGCTGCCAGAGTAGTTGAGGTGGGCACCTGTGCTCACTGACTAGTGGTCCTTTTGTTTGGTATTTGTACTTCTGTAATCAACTTCCTAAATGACCGAAAAGTAGACTGCACATCTTCTTTGAAAGAACAGAGGAATTTTCAGAATGGAGAATCTTCCTCTGCCGTCAGTATGCCCGAGATGCATGTAGGGCATAAACTGGAGGAAAGCCTTGCACTGCAAGCTGGGCATTTCTTTTTGTCCTTCTTAGTGGTCGCTTTCTCCGATTTAGAGTGTTCCTTCTAAACGGAGAGGGTGACAATAGGGAAGACTTTAAAACAGTTTCTGTACCATTAAACAGACTGTCCACTGCCCCTCCCAACCTACAGTGCCCACCAGAGCTAAAAATGAAGGTTCCCCCAGACACTTCCTAGCTCCCCCAAACATGTGTATACAAACACAGGAGAAAGGTTCTTGGCCAGCCAGCCTACCTGTGAAGAGCCGGCGCTTGCCTCTCCTGGAGCGTGGGTTTCCATGAATGTGATGCGGTGATTGCAGCCCATTAACACCGGCTTGGCCCTCCCCTTCCTCTTTGCCCCCAGAGGTCGAAACTACTGCCTCTGGCATGCGGTGATGACGTCATGTCCACCAGAAGTGACGCTTGGCATTCTTCCAGCCTGCAGCATGAAAAGGAAGGATCCTCCCCCCAACGCTGCCGCCCATATCAGCCATCACGATCCGCTCTCTCGGCGGGCTCTGGAGAGAATAGGGGACAGGGAACTCCAGACAATGCAGAGGGAAACCCATGGCCATCTTTGGAGAGATTCCTTTACAGGCAGCAGAGATTCCTTTACAGGCAGCAGAGATTTGACTTCCTCCTCCTGGCTACAGGTATTTGTGAAGGGAACGTCAGCTGACGATGGCAGCCCTTGAAAGATTGAGCTCTCCAACCCCCATCTCCTCTTTGAAAGACGGTTCCTCCTGGCGATATGTCTCCTCAGCTGAGGAAACACAAAAAAACTGACCAGATACCTGACAGACCGCCTGTTAAAAAGCTGTGTCAAAGTGTTTCCTGTCAGGTGGGAGGAGCTCCATCTCTCAAGGGCTGTCCTGGAAGACTGGGGAAAAATGCCTGCAGAGAATTGCACCTGTAATCAGCAGCTTGTGGGTGCAATGTCAGGCTTCTGCAGACTCAGTACAGCTGTCTACCCTATACCTCCCACATGACAGACAGTGGGAATTACTTACAAGGGAGCTCACCAGCAGTGGCAGGCCAGACTTGTAGTTCATTCACAGATCTGTGCGATTGATAGGGTTGCCACCTTTTCTTCAACCCATACATGAACACTTTAGCATCGCACGCCAATTTATTTTAAGGGGGAACACTGTGGTGTAAAGAAGAACTCTGATGTAAGGGGGTTTTTGCTTACCCATGCTCCCACTTACCAACATTTCCACTTAAATCAGGGTTCACAGAATCCCCCTTATCTTAGTGTACACACTCACTCAGAGGCAGAAGAGAGGGAGAGGTGAAACTTCAGACATTGGATGGTGAACTCACTCTCCTGAGGATGGAGGCTCAAGTACAGACACCTTTCATCTATGATGTATCTGCCCACTGCTAAGCTTCAAATTTCCTGTATCCCTTTCCCGAGCACAGAATACCGGTGATTTTAGTGTAGGAGGGCAGATAAAGGGGTAAGGGCAGGAAGAGATCAAGCCCTCTCTCCTCTCCATGTTTGGGGGTGGGGCCCATGCACACTCCTATGTACTTTGCGGTTGTGGTACTCTGGGGAACCACAGTCCATTCTCAATAATGTCTCCGGGTTTCAGAAGATCTGCTTCACACAGGTTTTTTACCTCCATGCATAGAACGCACCTTCTGCCTTTACAATCACTTTAACAAAAGCAGGTGCTGTACTTAGAATGCAGTAGTCAGGAATAAGAAATGTAAAACCCAGTGAGAAGAATGTATCAAAACTGGTGCAGTCAGAACCTGGAACAGCAACCAAACAGCTTCTATCTCCAGATTTGAAAATCAAAGCCATGAGCTAAATGGTTGCCATGCACAGCTGTTCCAGATTCTGTCTGCTCTAGTTTTATAAAGTCCCTTAAGGGCTCATTCAGACAGGCAATGAGACAGGTCCTGTATGCTGAGACTTTTGGCTGCATCTGCATACACCAGAGAGCTTCACCTGTAGAAGTGGGTACACAGATCACAGACACTGTGCATTCAGATACATGCATCCCTCCTGTCTGCATGTCAAATTTTGACATTTGACTATGTCCATGCAGCTGTTACCTCCCAATTGACTGGCTGGACAGAACAAAATGTATCCCCACGTAGTACACAGCCAGCATACTGGGCATGGATGCATATGCTCCATGCGAATGTGGCCCAAATAGCAGGAAAGAGGAGGGGTTGGGTAGTAAAAAAAAAAAAAATTGGATAGAGATATATCCATCAATCACACTTGTGTACCTAGGTGGATTCTGTATATGACCCCACACCAGCTCTAAGGCTGAGTAAACACCGCTGATCACTCAGTTCTCACTAAGCGGGGGGGGGGGGGGCAAAGCAGCTGGTGACTGTCAGGTCCCTAGCTCTCTGCTCTGCCCCCCCATGCTGTGGAGGGAGTGGGAGCAGCTGAACTGGGTACCAGTCCAGGTATGTGGGTATATCCCAACCATATGGTTGCGATCTTGACCCAGCTATGATGTCAGCCAACAACAGGTCACAGGAGTACAAATCAATCTGCACTGCTGTGATCCACAGGAGTACAGCCAAACAACCAATAAATCTATCACAGGACCAGTCTCTGCTCCGGTTTGCATTAATTTGCAAAAATTGACAGATGTCCCCATTTATGTTGTGAACTCACCCTTCAAGGTCCAGACAGGCTCTTCCTCAGCCCAGTCTTATATCCAGGGACCTTTGCCACACCATCCACTAGCCAAGGGTCTCTCCTGTGCATCCCCCAGTCCAAGGCTCCCTTTGCACTCACCTCATAGTCCAATGCCTCTTCTACAGCCCCCCCCCCCCCTCAAGTTCAGAGCCTCCTCTGCACCCAGGTCCTTTGCCACACCAACCTCAGTTCAAGTCCAGGGCCTCCACTGCACCTACTAATCCTTTGCCATACCAACCCCAACTTCCTAATCCAGGGCCTTGTGCACATAAACCCTTCTGCTTGTCCTAAAAGGTTCCAGTTCCAGGAAGGCTCTCCCATGCTGAAGCATCACTCTGTAAAGAGTTTCTATAGTGCTGGTGGGTAGCAGCCACACCCTTACAGCAGTGATTCCCAGTGTGGGTGGAACCAATGGCAGAGCCCCCTGTAGAGGCATAAGCCAGGTTGTGTACCCCCCTGGTTTTCGCCCCATCTTGAAGTGATCAGTTGCTCATAGTTCAGCTATTGCAAGAGTAGTTGCTACCTGGCATAAAAGGCTGGTACAGGCTGGGTCGGCAACTGGCTGGCGGTGCAGTACAAAGGAGCAGGCAAAAGAGTAGTTGGGTACAGGCAGAGTTCGTTAACAGGCTGGCAGCAAAGGTACAAGGGAACAGGCAGAAGAGTGGTCGTGGAAGCCGAAGTCGGTGCAGGCAGAGATCAGAGCGGGGTCAAGATAAGTCAGGTCAAAGGAACAGGTAAACAGAAAAGCAGGTTGCTTCAGGAACATTGCCAGCCTAAACAGAGCTGTTTGGCGCCATTTCTGGCGCGTGCAGGTGCACAGGGCATTTCAAAGGTGCAGATTCATTCCTAACATTCACTTAGCATATGAGAGCCAAGGCCCAGCCTCTCCAGTACAGCCGTGCGGAAGCACCAATCCACCCCATCAAATGCTTTCTCGGTGTAAGTAGAAAGTTCTAAATAGGGATGGAGCCGATGGTGCTTTCAAGCCCAATGAATAAGTTGGATTGCTCTGACTGAGTTATCCCTCACCTCCCATCCAACTATGAATCCGGTCTGGGGGAATTATTGGTGGTAGTTGGGGCAAAGTATGGTCCTTTCCTTCTTTTGTGAGAACCGTGACGTGGAGGGCACCCTGAGGGATAAGGCCCCCAGGAGCAAGGGAATTGAAATGTAGCCAATGGCCCCCTTAGGGGTGGTTGATAGATGTGGTTCACCTGTCACTCTGCCTCAATCACACAATTTTCCATGCATCCGGAGTCACAGAACAGGCCGGTACTTTGTTTTGATGTTTTATTGAGGGGATAAACTTGGTTAGGGAAAGGGATGACTGTGGGATGCCCAAAGAATAAAAGATTATGAGACCAAACTGTATACAGCTCCGTATACATTCTCCTTCTTCCTCCAGCACTGACACTTGCTGATTATTACACTCCTCTACTACTTGCTAGCCAGGTCCTGATGGACTACTACTCCCAGCCCATCATCTTCCAGGCCACTCCTGCCTAAATCACTGTCCAGTGACACTCCTTCCCTTGACTGGCTCCTCCAACTTCCACAGACAGTCTCCTCCCAGCCTGCACCAGTCCTTCTGTCCAGTTCCCAGGGTCTGTCACTCGCCGACACCGGTGGATCCTTTAAAGAGTCTTACAGTAGCCTTTCTGTTGTTCTCCTGCTCCCTTGTGCTGCTCCAGGATCCAACTCCACTCTTGGCTGCACCCGGGCCACCAGGCCTCAAGGTCACCCCCAGACTGGGGGCTCCCTGGGGAGGCCTCTACAACCTCAGCTAAATCTCCACTCTTCCACCTGACACTCTCCTCCCCCAGCTGGGCAGATCAAAGTATTTAAAGAGGCCTGCCCCCTGCCAATCCAGATTGGGGATTGGTCAGGGCTCCTTAATATACTTCAGAAAGTTACACCTCCTCATCCATCTCTCTTTTCCAGAGCCTTCTGGGAACAAAAGGGAGGAGTAACCAAGGGGTGTTCCTTCCTGCAATCTCCAACTCTCCCTGGGCCACTCCCCTGCCCAGATAAAAACATTCAGGCCTGCACTTATTGTCAGGCCTGACTAAATTTACCTCTCCTAGCAAAAATCTACCACAAAGGCACCTATTACTACTACAGAAATATTTACACGTGTTGTTGGAGCTGTGAAAATAGTAGTAGGCCTTAGTATAGCCATCAGGGCCAGGGCTTTTTCCTTTAGGTAGAGATTTCACAGTAGACAGCAATTCCACTGGGGTTATAGGTAACTCAAGGTTGGTCTGCTGTTCACGAGAGAGAAAGGAGCACCCAGAGGAGGAGAGGTAGTCACTGATGTGGGAAAACTTCAGATTTGCATCGGCAGGAGGGCAGGCAGAGTCCAGATCATACAATGCAGCATATTAATCGCAGAACAAAGACGTGATTTTGGAAGTATGTACAACAGCTGTCCCTGAAGGGGTCTGGAGTAGCAGCAAATGCCGCCAAATGCGTCAATCAAGGAGTTTAGAAAAAACTTTGTGGAGTTCCATAAGGTGCTGCAATGCTACAGGGGTCACCTGATGTTTATGATGCAGCTCGGCCTGCTGTAGAATGGTAAGGACCCATTAAAAATCTGCCTGCCTCTCCTCAAGTCTAGTGTAATAATCACACCGCGAACAACGGCCTTATGACCCTCCCAAACAAAACCATTGCCGAGATTTCGCAACCGAAGAGTTGTTGAGAAACCATTCAGAAAAAAGATGGATGGGGAGTTTAGGGACAGAGGTGTGGGTGAACTGGGTTTCCTGCAGAAATAGTACCTGTGCCCCCAGCCGCTTCAGCTACAACCTGCTACGCTTATTAGGGGAATAGAGACCACAAACCATTTTATGACACTACCTTAACAGTAGCCATGAGAGAGGAGGAAGTGGTTGTCCAAGTGACCAAGTGAAAACTTCCAAGAGGAGAGTGGTGGGGAAGTACACTGCGTCCTAAAAACACAAAATAGGGGTAAAGAATCAGCAACAGATGAAAACATATAAATAGCAACAAATATGCAAATGTCTTGGGTAACTGACTACGGGTCATGTAACGTTCGGCCCAGGAACCGCACAAAGAGGGGTGGGGCATCCAGGGACAAGCAAGGGCACCCCTGATGTAGCATTCCCCCAAAAGGGGTAAACCTACATGGGGAACGTAATTAGATATTCAGAACATAAAACAGCTCCAACGCCACTCATTGAAGGTAAACAGTAGTAAATCTCAGGCAAACAGGCTAAGAGGCAGCAGTGGGGGTGAAAGCCATATACCTCATGTTAAACGGAGCACCCAGTTAAAGAACCAATACAGTAACTTAAGAACATCCGCAGGTGGAAGAGTCATTGAACAGGAGGATGTGTAAGCAGTCAAAGGGACAATGAGGTAGTGGGAGGCCTCCTAGTTGCCCACAGAGTAAGGCGGCAAAGTGGTGTTAAACAACTGCCTGTTGTGATCTCTGGAATGGCCCTTAGGATGAATGGCCAGCCATGGTGGAGGAGCCGAAGGCACTTGAATGTCTGTGGAAAGGTGCCAGTCTGGGAAATCCACGAGTCCAAGTCACAATTGGTTTAGGAAATGAGGGAGGTCATTCTTGATCCGTAGAGTAACAAACTGGCCATCCTTCCAGGCCTTTAGACTAAAGGGGAACCCCCATGTGTAAGTAATACCCACCTTACCCATCTTACCCACCTTACTCATGCCTGGATAGATCCTGGTAGAAGGAAAGGTGAGGTGAGGGAGGGTGGAGTGCCCAATGGGCCCTGTCAATTTCAAGAGGATCCGATGAGGAGAGGCCCAAGATTTCTTAGAAAATATCGTGAAGAGTTGAAACAATGTCTTTGGCCACCATCCCCTCAGGCAACCCTCAAATACAGATGTTGGACCTATGACTGCAATTATCATAGTTGTCTATGGATGGCCTCAATCCTCTGGTCTTGTGCCACACATTTATCTTTAAGTTGTGAAAGGGCAGTTAGAGCTTCCTCAAATTTCTGTTCAAGTGATTCAAGCCTGTTACCAACCTGAGAGGTGTCTGACTTGAGCTGCTCTATTTGAAGGCCTTTTCCACTCTGGTGCCAAAGCAATCTTGGTCATCTTTGGTGGCAAAATATGTTGTTTAAGGTCTCTATCCCCAATGATGTTTGGACATGTCTGAGCCCAGGTCCTGAGAAGTTGTGGAGCGGGGGAAGACAGGGGGAACCAAGTCATTCACCAGCCTGGGAGAAGGGATGAGAGATGAGGTGATCAGGTGCAGAGGCTGGGCTGCAGCTGCAGTGTCTCGGTCTCAGTCTTGCTCCTGCACCATCTCGGATGCTTTTCTTGTGTTCGCCCAGCCTTGGGGAAGAAAGAATCTATGCTGCCCCGGCATGGAGTCCCTCGAGGCTGGAATGAGGCTTTCCAGCGGTGAGACATGGTGGGGTGGGCCAAAAAAACTGCAGTTCTGCACTCCTGTGACCCTCCTGTGATGCCAGAGCCGGTCCAGGCTTGAGGAAGATGGTCGGGATCCGTCCACAACTCTGGACCTCCAGTGAGCGTGGGGGGGGGGGGGGGGGCAGTCGGAGCTCCCTGAGGTACGGCCCCGTCGTATCTAAGAAAGAAGGGGTTCCGACCCGCTTGTGTT
>BLSH010561636.1:917115-941871 GCA_018402905.1 Glandirana rugosa | reverse complement strand
CAATAAATTAAATAGTATATTATTTAGTATGATAAATGTGAAATGGACGCAAAACATGTGAGACAACGTCAGGTGTGTAAAGACCAGTGTGACCAGGGACTGTTCTTACGTACACGAAGGTAATACCTTTGGGATTATTTAAATCTTCCAATCCTGACGTCTATTATGTCCCACGGCCTTTCTCCGGAACGTCGAATGTGTACTCAAACGTTTACACACGATTGATCTCAACTCGCTTGTGGACCTTCAAGCCCAAGACGACCAGGCAGGCTTGAAGCCCTGTTTCAGGCCCAGGCCCTCCGTGCGATCGTTCGGGTTCCGTCCGGACCCGGACCCGGACTTTGTCCCGAAGTTCGGACGGACCAGCAGAACCCGAACTTCCAGGTGTTCGCTCAACTCTAGTTAGCACACATTTGCAAACTCATGTGTAAGCTGCAAGGCCTCTTTCCGGCACCCTGTATTATCTGCAGTCCTAACCTTCTAAATTTATTAGGGTTTCCATAATGGAAGCACATGCATTCTTGTCAGGGACCAGTGTGACCAGAAATGTGTGGACTGCAACAGAGTGTACAAAACGCAGGTAAAGTGTAAATAGTATGATTTATTATATGATAAATTAAATAACAAGAAAATGCACCTCCAATATAGTGAATAGTGAAAACAACCAGTAAATAAATCAACAGTGAACACACACACCAAATAACAGACAAATCCAATATATACAGCACGAGGGATATCCTAATCATAAACTAGCCAGAGCCAGGGTCATACACGGGAGATCAAGCAGGGGAAAGCTGGGAGCAGACAGGACTGGAAAAAGGGAGTCAGGAGCCGGACTGAGCGGGTAGAAAGGGGTCAGGCTGCAGGATCAAGGTTGGAGTCCAGGGACAGGAGACGGGAAACAGGCTTCAGGAAACCAGGAACACAGGAGCGCAGAGCAGAGGCACAAAGAGGCAATACCAAGGCAAATTAACACTGCACTCCCCAGGTTTAAATACACTTCCTGCAATCAGTCTCAGGTGATGCCTGGTTGCAGGAGATGATGTCAGGTCCTGACTGCCAAGAGACACCTGCTGGTGGACACCAGAACTGCTCAGCCTCCGACTGCTAAGGGACACCCGCTGGTGGACACTGGAACTGCGGCCCATAGGTCTGGGAGCTACAGTGCCACCAACAGGTGAAACTGTGCCTGACAGTACGACCCCCTCAAAGGAGCGACCTCTGGACGCTCCAACCAGCCATAGCAGATAGAGTCCCAGACGAAAGTGTTTCATGAGTCCAAGGAATGCCGGGTTCCAAATATGAGGCCCTGCTGCCAGGATCCAAAAAGAAGCCAGGTGTTCCACCACCTGGGTCTGGTGACTGGCTAGGTACCCCATTGGCCAGATTCCTAGAGGCATAGGACATTTGATCCCTCCAAACAGTAGGCATCCCAATGCTGGGGTACCATGAATCATTCACAACCTTAGCCCTGGGATCATGTGACAACACTGAACCTTTGACACTGGAATGTCTGGTTACAATCCTGTAGCTTGCCTGATTTCCAGGACTTCTTTCCCATTTCAATGGTCATTCAGGTTTCCCCAAGGCACTGGTTACACGACACGGGTCCCCTAATGCACCTGGAGTCGTGGCAACTGCATCCGGGTTGTGGCAAGGCACAAATGGTGCTCTACCACTCCCCTGGAGCTCACCACTACCAAGGTCGTGAAGGTCAACGTGGCTACAAATTGCAAAAGGTATGTCCGGACCACCAGGCTTTGGCGCCATCAGAGCAACGTATTGTAGGAGGGACCCAATCGAGGCAACTGAGAAAGGAACCTTAGGCCAAACAGGTAAACCATGCTGGGTATACAAAGCCTCAGCCATATCAGACCCAATGGCAAATGGAATCCTACCCTCCGAAGGACAATCCGGCATGGCAATAGTCATAGAGTCAATAAGATTAAGCTGAACTTAGATCCAAGGATCCTCAGAAGTTGGCTGGAGAGCAGGCATCAGATCAACAGGCACTGGATTATCAGACTGGACAGCGGGCAGAGGAACACCCAGTGGGGCAACAAGCAGAGGCACATCGGGCTGGTCAGTGGGCAGAGGCACATCAAGCTGGGCAGGGGGCAGAGGCACATCAGGCTGGGCAGCAAGCAGAGGCACATCAGGCTGGGCAGTGGGCAGAGGCACATCAGGCTGGGCATATGGGCAGAGGCACATCAGGCTGGGCAGCGGGTAGAGGCACATCAGGCTGGGCAGTGGGCAGAGGCACATCAGGCTTGACAGCAGGCAGAGGCACATCAGGCTGGACAGTGGGCACTGGATCATCAGGCTGGACAGCGGGCACCAGATCATCAGGCTGGATAGCAGGCATTGGAACATCAGGCTTGGCAGCGGGCACTGGAACAGCAGGCATTGGAACAGCAGGCTGGACAGCGGGCACTGGAACAGCAGGCTGGACAGTGGGCACAGGATCATCAGGCTGGACAGCAGGCACCGGAACAGCAGGCTTGACAGTGGGCCCCAAAACAGCAGCCACTAGAATAGCAGGCTGGGATTCAGGAACCGGATCATCAAGCTGAGCCAAAGGCACCAGATCATCAGGCTGGATAGCAGGCACAGGATCAGCAGGCTGGACAGCAGGCACAGGATCAGCAGGCTGGATAGCAGGCACAGGATCAGAAGGCTGGACAGAGGGCACAGGATCAGCAGGCTGGACAGCGGGCACATGATCAGCAGGCTGGACAGCGGGCACATGATCAGCAGTCTGGGCATCAAGAACTGGATCATCAGGGTGGGCAGCGGGCACTGGATCAGCAGGCCAGATAGCGGGCACAGGATCAGCAGGCTGGACAGTGGCACAGGATCAGCAGGCTGGACAGCAGGCATAGGATCAGCAGGCTGGACAGCGGGCACAGGATCCGCAGGCCGGACAGCGGGCACTGGATCAGCAGACTGGACAGCGGCCACCATAACAGCAAGTTGGGCATCAGGAACCGGATCATCAGGTTGAACAGTGGGCACCAGATCAGCAGGCTGGACAGCGGGCACAGGATCAGCAGGCTGGGCAGGGGGCACAGGATCAGCAGGCCAGTCAGTGGGCACAGGATCAGCAGACTGGAAAGCGGACACCATAACAGCAGGCTGGGCATCAGGAACTGGATCATCAGGTTGGGCAGTGGGCACCAGATCAGCAGGCTGGACAGTGGGCACAGGATCAGTAGGCTGGACAGCGGGCACTATAATAGCAGGCTGGACAGTAGGCACTGGATCAGCAGGCTGGACAGCGGGCACTGGATCAGCAGGCTGGACAGTGGGAACAGGATCAGAAGGCTGGACAGCAGGCACAGGATCAGCAGGCTGCACAGCAGGCACAGGATCAGCAGGTTGGACAGCAGGCACAGGATCAGCAGGCTGGACAGAGGGCACAGGATCAGCAGGCTGGACAGCATGTTCAGGTCTGTCAGAAGCAGACCAAACCCTATTGGCAATTGTGGAGGTAGACTGGAGCCTATCAGCCAGTGTAGAGGCAGACTGGAACAGATCGGCTGGTGTGGAAGCAGACTGGAACAGATTGGCTGTTGTGGAGGCAGACTGGAATGGATTAGCTGGTGTAGAGGCAGATTGGCTGTTGTGGAGGTAGACATGAGCAAATTGGCTGGTGTGAGGCAGGCTTGAGTAGGTTGGCTGGAATGGAATCATACTGGAACAGATTGGCTGATGTGGAGGCAGACTGGAATGGGTTGACTGGTGTAGAGGCAGACTTAAGTAGACTGGCTGGTGTGGAGGCAGACTGGAACAGATCAGCTGGTGTGGAGGCAGACTGGAACAGATCGGCTGGTGGGGAAGCAGTATGGGATAGCGGTTGGATTGCGCGGGTTGGGAAAAACTTCAGTTTCTTCTTAGGTTTAGCTACTGAAGTCCTGTAAGTGACTGCAAGGCTGTAAGTAGAGGGTGCAGCTGATGGAAGAGGCTGGCTGGAGTATGGCAAGAAAGAGGGAGCAGTTGCTAAGGGGGAGCTTTGTGGGATTGTTGCAGGCAGCAGAGAAGAGGTAAGTGGGTTAAAGGCAGGGTAGGTGCAGCAGGTGGAAATGGGGTATTGATATTTGGTTGGTAGCAGAGTATATTGGGCTGTGACTGTGGTTGCTGTAGGTGAAGGAGAGAGAGACCTTTGAGCAGGTAGGTCTCTGGTGGCGGGAATGGGTTGGTGCAAGCTGACTGCGGCTGAATACAACATATCTGACCATGCCTGTAGTAAAGGTTGAACAAAATTCGGTTTACAGGTGGCCTGTCTGACAAGAGCCTGCACTGCATTAAAACACTCCACTAACACCTGTTGAGAGCATGCTGAGTAGTGCTTAAAGAAATAAGCTGAGTCATCTTCTAATAACCATACCAGCGATTCTACCTGAGCCTTACTAAAGGGAGGACAAATATCATTCCTGCCCTTAGGAATACTGGACAAAGCCAACTCTGCACACACCTTAATCAATGGCTGAACATCTCTAAACAACATACTGCCCTGATCAACTAGGGAATGAGCAAGACGGATGCATTCTAACAGCTGATCACTGGTCCACTCCTGCAATGTCTGGCGGCAATATTCATTATCCTCTGTCACCATCAGAGAAAAATAAATAACTTCCTCCGGATGCATGTTACTACAAAACCAAGATGGCTTCTCTGTGCAGCCACTTCTGGTCAGGACTGGCATTGGTATTATGTCAGGGACCGGTGTGACCAGAAATATGTAGACTGCAACAGAGTGTACCAAACACAGGTAAAATGTAAATAGTATGATTTTTTATATGATAAATGAAATAACAAGAAAACACACCTACAAAATAGTGAATAGTGAAAACAACAAGTAAATAAATCAACAGTGAACACACATACCAAATAAGAGACAAATCCAATATATACAGCACAAGGGATATCCTAATCATAAACTTGCCAGAGCCAGGGTCATACACGGGAGATCAAGCAGGGGAAAGCTGGGAGCAGACAGGACAGGGAAAAGGGAGTCAGGAGCCGAACTGAGCGGGTAGGAAGGGATCAGGCTACAGGATCAGAATTCTATTAAATTTAGTTATGTCATATGATGATTTATATATTTCATGTGATTATGCTAAGTGGTATTTAATCATAGTGACTCTATACCAACAACATGGTTTTTATACACAGTTCCAATATCTTTACTTGCATTGGCAGACCATAGGGGTGGTTTGCAGTGCTCACATACTAGGGCCAATTTAGCTAAAAGATAGTTGGCCTACCAGCATGCCTTTGGAATGTGAATATTCAGGCTAGGGATAAACATCCCAGGGCCAGTTTATAGAAGAGCAAAATTAACCTAAGTGCGTGTCTTTAATGATGTGTCTTTGAAATGTGAAAATGCTGGGGGCGCATGCGCGGCGTGATGCGGAGCGGACGTGAGTGATAGGAGCTCCGCCAGGCACGGAGAACCACAGATCTCCTCATAGCTGACACAAGCACAGTTCTTCTCCATAAAGTTGTCGCACACCTGTGGGGTCACTTCGTGCATGCCTACGGGCAGGAGAGGCAGCGCTAGCCGGCCGCAGCCCCATAATTGGACCCACTATCTCCTGCGCTCTGAGCAGAAGAAGATGGCGCAGGGCAGCACCAAGGCCCAGACATCCACTAACTCCACCAAGTCGCAACACAGCTCGGGAGGGAACAGTGAGTATACATCACCACTCACTAAAGCTGATCTAGATGCCAGCCTTTAATATATGAAAAATTAGCTGATAAATTCCAGACAGAGATCACTAAAGCCACCAATGCCCTCACACAAGAGATCACCTCTCTGGGAGGTCGCACTGACATATTAGAAGCTAAACATGATGAACTCCTACTAGCGCACAACGATCTCAGAAAGGAATTTGAGACTCTATCTGAAAACTTTAATTATGCGCAAACGCAATTAGAAGATTTAGATAATTGGAACAGGCACAATAATTTGCGCATTCAATAAAAATCTTGATCCAGACAAGACGGCGCCCGCTTTCACCTGCGGCAGGATCCACAGGGCTTTAGGATCTAAGCCCCTGCTGATAAACCTCCACGTGACATTATCTTGTGTCTAAAAGATTATTTGATCAAGGAGCATATTCTCCGTGCTTCCAGAAACACCCAGAACATTGAGTTGGATGGCGTCAGATTGCAAATTTACCCTGACATATCTTAGGCCACTCTGGAAAGGAGACGCAGGATGCGCGAGGTGACAAAATGCCAGGATTCGTTACAGATGGGGATTCACATTTAAGCTCACAGTGCCACATAATGGGACAACATATACGGTCTTCAACCTAGCAGAGGGCAAAGACCTCCTATGCAAGTTGGGCCTCCTGGAACAAGAACAGCCCCCTAGACCGGCGTCTACACCTAGACCATCTCTCAATTGGAACACACCTGCTTCTCGGAATGGTCAAAGAAGATGGCGTCAACCGCTCAGAGATCAGAAAGCATAGTTTCCTCTTCATCATTTGATCAGTTCCTCTTTAATGTTCTACCCCTTAGTTGATTCTAAGACATTTTTTTTTTGTTCTTTACTGATTAACCACTTGCCGACCGCCGGCCGCAGTCTGACGGCGACAGAGTGGCTCGTTATCGCAAACCGCTGTCATATGACAGCGGCTGCAATAACTAGTGCTGTGAGCGCACGCGCGCCGCCGGAGGCACGCTCACTGTGTCCGGGGGGGCCAGGGAGTGGGTGGGGTGGACTCGATCGCTGCCGGCTACCCGCAATGGCCCCCCCGCAGTGAGGGAACGGAGGTCCTTGTAAGTAAACACGGATCTCCGTTCTCATAGAGGGGAAGTGCGGTGATCCTCTATATGGAAGCCATGATCATCCCCTTTCCCCAGCCAGGGCAGCCCACACACAGTTAGAATATGCCCAGGGAACACAGTTAACCTTTAGAGCGCCCCCTGCAGGTTAACCTCTTCACTGCCAATGGCATTTACACAGTAATCAGTGCATTTTTATAGCACTGATCGCTGTATAATTGCCAATGGTCCAGAAAAAGTGTCAAAATGGTCCGACATGTCCGCTGCAATATCGCAGTACCGCTAAAAATTGCAGATCGCCGCCATTACTAGTAAAAAATAAAAACCCCAGAAATTAATTCTCATCGTCTGTAAACGCGGCAACTTTTGCGCAAACCAATGAATAAACGCCGATTGCAATTTTTTTTACCAAAAATATGAGGAAGAATATAAATCAGCCAAAACCGATGGAAAAAAATGTTTTTTTATTTTTTTGTTTTTGGATTTGTATTTTAGCAAAAAGTAAGAAATTTGTTTTTTTTTTGCAAAATTGTTGCTCTTCTTTTGTTTATAGCGGCGATCATAAAAGACGCAAAGGTGATCAAATACCACCAAAAGAAAGCTCTATTTGTGGGAAAAAAAGGGCACAAATTTTGTTTGCACGACCGCGCAATTGTCAGTTAAAGCGACGCAGTGCCGAATCGCAAAAAGTGCTCTGCTCCTAAAGTGGGAAATCCTTCCGGGGCTGAAGTGGTTAAAATAAATTTTGAATACAGATCTAAAATCCTCCATTAAATGGCACTGTATCGTTTTAGATCCCCCATGAACCTTTTACAAGACTGACTATGCATTGTTAGTACGATACCGTTGCTCTAGGAGTTTTTTTTCTTTTTTTTTTTTTCCCCACCAAACCTTATCATCTGTTTATGTTCCTTGAATTTTTTCTAACTCGGAGTAGTGGAAAGGAACCCTATTTTCTTAAAACACCTGACTATACAAAGACAGATCAATATTGCTTCCCGTATCACAGCCAAAAGTGGCCATTTCTGGTTTATTGTTTTTCGGTTCCTCCTTATTGATATTGGGATAAGAACTCCTCTTCATATGCATGGACTCAGGGTCGCATAAGTGAATATACCCAAACACTGTGTATCTTTTGTCCCTGTTCTAATACGTTGGTCATTTCAGCTCAGGACGTTTAGACCAACTTTAGTTATTTTAGACATTATTCTGGGCCCTTACACTCTACAATTGTTAAAGTACTGCTTACAACATAGTCACAATTTTTTTTTCTTTCTTATAATATATGATACGTGGTTTGATCAGCAACACATCTACTAGGTTATCTGCTACAATCTGCTAACAATCGGGGCATCACCTCACCAATGTTGTGTATTTTGTACTTACATATTGCAGCACCTTGAACCACACGGTTCTTTATTTGCTGTATAGGGTGATGCCCCATCTCCAGTTTACCGTCTCTAAGCCTGCATTTACGGGAGAGTTGGTGTACTGGACATATCTCTTCTCCAAATCTGTTTCTCCATAGTCGCATGATTGTTCCCCCACTTGACCCTAGGGCTCCTCTGCGATCAACGGTGGTTATTTCCTCCCTTCTCGTTCGGGCCTTCTAGTCAAGTATAGGACAGTTTAGTCCGCTTTGTAGTGTTTTTGTTTTTTGGTCCAACTTATAATTAATGCTGGACCCCCTAGTCCCTTCTATAAGCACTATAGCCTTTTTGGCTCTTTCTATTAATGATTTGTTTTTTCATGGAAGGTTTGACATTAATCAATGCTCATTTTTCCAGATTTATGCTCATTGTGACACATGTTTTATGTTCTTAAATAGCGTAAGAGTATTTTTGTTGATGATGTGGTGCTGTGGTGCTGTCCCACCCTTACACTATTAACCCCCTGAACAGCTAATTATTGAAATATTGATTTGTGAGAGGACTCCCTCCCATGAGAGAGATGGAGGAAACCTTTCTGAGCCCTTTAAACATTTTCTTTTTTGATAATTTGATGGGTATCAGAATTCTATCCCACAACGTTCAGGGCTTTAACTCCCCTCATAAAAGGAGAAAGGCGTTTCGTCACTACAAAATATTGGGAGCTGATATCTTTTTGATGCAGGAGACGCATTTCTCTTCCTCAGGTCATCCTCAGTTTTTTTATAAATCTTTTGGTCATCACTACTGCACCCCTTATACCAATAAAACTAGAGGAGTTGCAGTTTTTATACGGAACACAATCGTGTTTGATGTGCATAATATTTATAGAGACCAGGAAAGTCGGTATATCATTATTAAAGGCACTATTG
Source organism: Glandirana rugosa (assembly GCA_018402905.1). NCBI lineage: Eukaryota > Metazoa > Chordata > Amphibia > Anura > Ranidae > Glandirana > Glandirana rugosa. The sequence continues at coordinate 932,774 of BLSH010561636.1, read as the reverse complement.
GTGGCAAATCAATCACAATTGCTTCAGTATATGCACCTAACAAAGCCCAAGCTAAATTCTTCTCAGATTTTTTTGACACCTTGGCCAGATATACATCAACTCACTTGATAGTAGGAGATTTCAATCTCACAGCTAACCCCACTTTAGACAGAAGTAATATATCCCCTTCCTCCAAGGCCTTTCCCAAATCATTGACTCAAGCCCTCAATGATTTGCAGCTCATAGATACCTGGAGAGCACATAACCCAGGATGCAAATCGTATACATTCTACTCCCATCCCATAATTGTTATACTAGATTAGACTATATTTTTTGTACCCCAATTCTCCTTGCTAACTCATCTGCAGCAGATATTCAGAAATGCCCCTGGTCGGATCACCAAATAGTCACTTTCTATTCCAACCAAATAGGTCTGGCCTCCACCCCATACAGATGGAGAATAAATAATTGACTATTGTCTAACCCAAGCATTGTAAACCAAATTGAATCTCATCTTAACCACTTAAGGACCGGAAGGATTTCCAGCTTTAGGACCGGAGCCCTTTTTACGATTCGGCGCTGCGTCGCTTTAACTGACAATTGCGCGATCGTGCGACGTTGTACCCAAACGAAATTGGCGTCCTTTTTTTCCTACAAACAGAGCTTTCTTTTGGTGGTATTTGATCCCCTCTGCGTCATTTCTGATCGCCGCTATAAACAAAAGAAGAGCGACAATTTTGCAAAAAAACCCAAATTTCTTACTTTTTGCTAAAATACAAATCCAAAAAAAAATATAAAAAAACATTTTTTTCACCGTTTTTGGCCGATTTACATTCTTCCACATATTTGCGATAAAAAAAATTGCAATTGGCGTTTATTGATTTCTTTGCGCAAAAGTGGTCGCGCTTACGGGTGATGAGAATTCATTTTTGGGGTTTTTATTTTTTTTTTATTTTTTACTAATAATGGCGGCGATCTGCGATTTTTTGCAGTACTGCGATATTTCAGCGGACATGTCGGACCATTTTGACACTTTTTTGGGACCATTGGCATTTATACAGCGATCAGTGCTATAAAAATGCACTGATTACTGTGTAAATGCCATTGGCAGTGAAGGGGTTAACCTGCAGGGGGCGCTCTTAGGGTTAAGTATGTTCCCTGGGCGTGTTCTAACTGTGGGGGGACTGCCCTAACAGGAGAAGGGAAGTGGTCACAGCCTTCATGTACAGGAAGGCTGTGATCACAGCCCTTCCCCCTTCACAGAGCGGAGGTCCGTGTTTACTTACACGGACCTCCGCTCATTTGCTCCGGGGGGGCCATCGCGGGTAGCCGGCGGCAATCGAAGCCGCCGCACCCGCTCCCCGGCCCTCCCCGGACACAGTGAGCGCGCCTCCGGCGGCGCGCGCGCTCACTAGGCGCGATCACGTGCCCGCCGTCATATGACGGCGATACGCGTTACAGAGCCACTTTGCCGCTGTCAATTGCCGATTGACGGTCGGCAAGTGGTTAAGGACTACTTTTCTCTTAACAACAGAAACGAAATCTCACCCCCCACTTTATGGACCGTCTACAAAGCGGTTAACAGAGGCCACTGTATTAGTATAGCATTTAACATTAAAAAATCTAGACTAGTTGAGATCAGAAAATTGACGCAGAAATTAAACAAACTCTACAACAAAATCAATTGCTCCCCTCCTGCTGATATTAATTGGTTAATACAAGAAAAACGCTCGGCCTTGGATTCACTTCTCTCCATAGACACAGAAAAATCGATTAGGTTTTCCAAATCAAAATTTTTACTACAAAGCAACTCAACCTCATCAACGTTTGCCAGAAAATTAAAGCAATTTTCTAATCCAACCCATATTTATAAACTCAAAAACGATCTGACTACCCACCCTCAGGATGTTTTGGAAATCTTCACAAAATTTTATAAAAATTTACTGTCCTCGCCCAACCCACCTCCTCTTCCCAGATCTCTTTCTTGGTTGGATGAAATCCCTCTCCCATCACTTTCCTTAGACCAAATTGATAATTTAAAGAACCCCTGTACAGAAGAAAAAATAAAAGATACAATCAAATCACTTAAGCCCACCACAGCCCCGGGCCCTGACGGCTTTTCTTCAATTTATTATGAGAAATTCTCCCATATCCTTTCCCCTTGGCTCGCTAAATTGTTTAATCACATTTTACAAGGCAATTTTTTTCCTCAGGAGATGCTTCTTGCTAATTTATCCCTTATACCTAAACCTAATAAAGACCACTCACTCCCTAACAACTATCATCCTATATCTATTTTAAACAATGATTTAAAATTTTTCGGACGTTTACTTGCCAACAGACTTGCCTCCGTTATCACCACATTAATTCACCCGGACCAATCAGGCTTCATTCCACAGAGACAAATTACAGACAATATCAGATTGACAACAAATATTATACAAGATGCAAACCTTGATTCCACCCCCACATGCTTACTAAGCTTAGATATTCACAAAGCTTTCGACAATGTCGACTGTTCTTATCTACAATTTCTTCTCCCTAAATTTGGTATTCCAGACAGTTTTATCCATGGCTTTTTAGCCTTATATCATGCTCCCCAGACAAGAATTAAAATACCTGGCTACAATTCTGATTTTTTCTCCCTAGGACGCAGCACCAGACAGGGCTGTCCCTTATCACCCCTTCTTTTCGCCCTTGCAATCGAACCCCTCGTCTCCACCATTAGAAATGACAGCAATGTAAAAGGTCATACAAAAGGCCCTAAAGAATATAACATTTCTTTATATGCTGACAACGTCCTTCTTATTACGGAACCAATCAATTCTATCTTCTCTCACCAATACACTAAAAAAATTCCAGCATATTTCCGGATTGGGAGTTAACTTATCCAAATGTTCAGCAATGGGCATTAACCACTTGCCAACCGTCAACCGTAGGTTGACGGCGACAAAGTGGCTCGATATCGCAAACTGCCGCCATACAACGGCGGCTGCGAGATCGCGCACTGTGAGCGCGCGCCGCCGGAGGCGCGCCCGCACGCTCACTGTGTTCGGGGGGGCCAGGGAGCTGGTGCGGCGGACTTGATCACCGCCGGCTACCTGCGATGCCTCCCCGCACTGAAAGAACGGAGGTCCGTGTAAGTAAACACGGACCTCCGTTCTGTGAGAGGGGGAAGGCCTGTGATCACAGCCTTCCACTACATGGAAGCTGTGATCACTTCCCTTCCCCTGCTAGGGCAGCCCACACACAGTTAGAACACGCCCAAGGAACACAGTTAACCCTTAGAGCGCCCCCTGCAGGTTAACCCCTTCACTGCCAATGGCATTTACACAGTAATCAGTGCATTTTTATAGCACTGATCGCTGTATAAATGCCAATGGTCCCAAAAAAGTGTCAAAATGGTCCGACATGTCTGCCCCAATATCGCAGTACCGCTAAAAATCGCAGATCACTGCCATTACTAGTAAAAAATAAAAAAAAATAAAAACCCCAGAAATGAATTCTCATCATCCGTAAACGCGGCCACTTTTGCGCAAACCAATCAATAAACGCCGATTGCAATTTTTTTTACCAAAAAATATGAGGAAGAATATAAATCAGCCAAAACCGATGGAAAAAAATGTTTTTTTATTTTTTTGTTTTTGGATTTGTATTTTAGCAAAAAGTAAGAAATTTGTTTTTTTTTTGCAAAATTGTTGCTCTTCTTTTGTTTATAGCGGGGATCAGAAAAGACGCAAAGGTGATCAAATACCACCAAAAGAAAGCTCTATTTGTGGGAAAAAAAGGACGCAAATTTCGTTTGGGTACAACGTCGCACGACCGCGCAATTGTCAGTTAAAGTGACGCAGTGCCGAATCGCAAAAAGTGGTCTGGTCCTAAAGTGTGAAATCCTTCCGTGGCTGAAGTGGTTAATTTAGGTCAGGAGTTAACTAACAACTTAATAAAGAAATATAATTTCACTTGGTGTTCTTGCTCTTTTAGATATCTGGGAATAAATATCACACCATCATACAAAACTTTATTTCAACATAATTATTCCCCTCTCTTTTCTCAAATTGCTAATTCCCTCAAAACCTGGTCGACATATCATATCTCCTTCCTAGGAAAAATATATGCAATTAAAATGACGACATTACCAAGGCTATTGTGTCTATTCAGAACCCTCTCCATATTAGTCCCAAAAAATAAAATGGATAAGATACAATCTAATCAATAAATTAATTTGGTCTAAGATGTAGTAATGCACTACTTTTAAGATCTCAAGCCCAAGGTGGCCTAGGCCTACCTAACATATGGCATTATTATTTAGCAGCCAGATTTGCTCAAACAGCTCCATGGTACTCTAATAATGCACACATTCCTTGGATCACATTCGAACAACATGCTATTTTTCCATACTTTCTTAAAGGTATACTATGGACTCCCGCTATCCCTCTTAAAAAGGTTCACAAACGCAACATTATTGTAGCCCAGGCTTTACAGCTTTGGTCTAGATTTTGGACTTCTTCACAGCTAGCCTCATTAACGCCCCCGCTAGCCCCCTTCCTAGGGGATCCTAGATTCCCACAAGCCTTCGAAGACCCTGATTCGTTCAGCACCTGGAGTATGGAGGGTCTCACTTCATTACATTCTCTCACCGAGAACAACTTATTTATCTCGTTCAACTCTCTTCAAGCCAAATTTAATAGTCTTTCTATGGAACAAAATAATTACTCTCTGATTAAAAATTTCTTCTCCATGAATTATGCGTTGTCGCTTCACCCTATTAACTCCACATTTGAAACTTTGTGTTTAAGATCTCCCAGAGATAGGGGTCAGGTATCCACACTATACAACACCCTCCAAGACCCATATACAGTGCCTTGCGAAAGTATTCGGCCCCCTTTTAACTTTGCGACCTTTTGCCACATTTCAGGCTTCAAACATAAAGATATAAAACTGTAATTTTTTGTGAAGAATCAACAAGTGGGACACAATCATGAAGTGGAACGAAATTTATTGGATATTTCAAAATATTTTAACAAATAAAAAACTGAAAAATTGGGCGTGCAAAATTATTCAGCCCCCTTAAGTTAATACTTTGTAGCGCCACCTTTTGCTGCGATTACAGCTGTAAGTCGCTTGGGGAAGTCTCTATCAGTTTTGCACATCGAGAGCCTGAAATTTTTGCCCATTCCTCCTTGCAAAACAGCTTGAGCTCAGTGAGGTTGGATGGAGAGCGTTTGTGAACAGCAGTTTTCAGCTCTTTCCACAGATTCTCGATTGGATTCAGGTCTGGACTTTGACTTGGCCATTCTAACACCTGAATATGTTTATTTGTGAACCATTCCATTGTAGATTTTGCTTTATGTTTTGGATCATTGTCTTGTTGGAAGAATCCATCAGGTTTCCTTCCAGAATGGTCCTACATTTGGCTCCATCAATCTTCCCATCAATTTTAACCATCTTCCCTGTCCCTGCTGAAGAAAAGCAGGCCCAAACCATGATGCTGCCACCACTATGTTTCACAGTGGGGATGGTGTGTTCAGGGTGATGAGCTGTGTTGCTTTTACGCCAAACATAACGTTTTGCATTGTTGCCAAAAAGTTCGATTTTGGTTTCATCTGACCAGAGCACCTTCTTCCACATGTTTGGTGTGTCTCCCAGGTGGCTTGTGGCAAACTTTAAACAACACTTTTTATGGATATCTTTAAGAAATGGCTTTCTTCTTGCCACTCTTCCATAAAGGCCAGATTTGTGCAGTATACGACTGATTGTTGTCCTATGGACAGAGTCTCCCACCTCAGCTGTAGATCTCTGCAGTTCATCCAGAGTGATCATGGGCCTCTTGGCTGCATCTCTGATCAGTCTTCTCCTTGTATGAGTTGAAAGTTTAGAGGGACGGCCAGGTCTTGGTAGATTTGCAGTGGTCTGATACTCCTTCCAATTCAATATTATCGCTTGCACAGTGCTCCTTGGGATGTTTAAAGCTTGGGAAATCTTTTGTATCCAAATCCGGCTTTAAACTTCTCCACAACAGTATCTCGGACCTGCCTGGTGTGTTCCTTGTTCTTCATGATGCTCTCTGCGCTTTAAACTGACCTCTGAGACTAACACAGTGCAGGTGCATTTATACGGAGACTTGATTACACATAGGTGGATTCTATTTATCATCATTAGTCATTGAGGTCAACATTGGATCATTCAGAGATCCTCACTGAACTTCTGGAGAGAGTTTGCTGCACTGAAAGTAAAGGGGCTGAATAATTTTGCACGCCCAATTTTTCAGTTTTTTATTTGTTAAAAAAGTTTGAAATATCCAATAAATTTCGTTCCACATCATATTATTTACTAAAATCTCACAATTATCCACTCCTGCAAATAGACTAGCTCATACATTATTTAGCACAGTACATTGGATGATAGCACTAAACTGGCGCTCACCCACCCTTCCCTGGAATCAAATCATATACAGAATGTCCTCATTAAAGACTATGGAGTTCATTCATCACACTATACAAGACTCTATACCAACTTTTCAAGCAAAATGGAATTTATGGGCCAAAATATCCCAATGATTCTCTACTCCAACTCTCCCTTATACTTCCATTCTCTATATGTGATATGTACATTCAAACATACAGATATCTCTTCTCACTATGTTACTTTGACTTCCACATTGCACTTTTTATGCTTTTCGGTGAATATGTGTCATGCTTTGTCAAACAATTAATGCTTATGTCAACCTTCAGTTGTTATATTTTCAATACTATTTCTTTGTACAATGTCAATACACCTTCCAATAAAATCTTTTGTAAACAAAGAAATGTGAAAATGCTGGTCAATTAGCCCCTGTCTAAACTGGCCCTAATATTTCCAATATTATTACCTGTAATAAACATATATTTAATGTTGCAGATTAGCTGTGAAGAGCTGGCAAAAGAATGCCCATCACAGCAGTCATGAAAAGTTAAGAGATATTGTGAATATAGTCTAACATAGACAAAAATAATTAAGTCAAGCATAGATGATTTACTGATAATGCTTGGATAAATAATGGGGATCGGTGCAGTCCAAGCTGCTGTAGAAACTGGGAAGCTTACAGTCAGTTATCCTAATGTTTACTTGTAACACTAGCTAAGTTCCTTGTTATTCAAGCAATGACCTAAGAGATTTTTGCTATTTGGCATTGAAGGCAGAGTATCCTTGAACCTTGGGATTACAAGGCACCTGGTGGTCGAGTACTTCATGCCTTGTCCCAGCTGAGCTTTCAATGTCCTCCTGAGCTTGCTTGTAAAGCCATGAACAGGCTGCATGCCAAAGCATCAATCATGTCAAGTAATGCAAAGTCTGTTTCTTCTTACATGCCATGTACTAAACACTTAGCCGCTAGACTGCATATTCAGTCTTCTGAAGAGGACTCGTCAGTTTTTAGGAAAGTATCCTTCTCATCTCAATTTGATGCCCAGTCTGAAGTTTTTGTATGTGTAAAAAATACAGGGGCAGACTCAGCATTTGGCTACTTGGGCACTGCTCGTGGGCCTGGGACCAGTAGGGGGTGCCCAATGAGCAGGTAAGCCAAGCATACTTGCCAACTGTCCTGCTATCGCTTTGTCCTGGAAAGTGCAGTGTACAGATTACTCAACTTGCCAGAGCGAGGGTCATACACGGGAGATCAAGCAGGGGAAAGCTGGGAGCAGACAGGACAGGGAAAAGGGAGTCAGGAGCCGGACTGAGTGGGTAGGTAGGGATCAGGCTGCAGGATCAAGGTTGGAGTCCAGGGACAGGAGACGGGAAACAGGCTTCAGGAACACAGGAACGCAGAGCAGAAGCAAAGGAGACAATACCAAGGCAAATTAACACTGCACTCCTCAGGTTTAAATACACTTCCTACAATCAGTCTCAGGTGATGCCTAATTGCAGGAGATGATGTCAGGTCCTGACTGCCGAGAGACGCCTGCTGATGGATACCGGAACTGCTCAGCCTCCGGTCGGGGAGCTACATTGCCACCAACAGGTGAAACCATTCCTGACAATTCTAATGGATTGATAAGGGGCAGATGGGCCTGGAGGTAACCCAATCCTCCTTAAAGGTGCAGGGGCACATTGGACACCCAGCACATAGCACAATGTCAGCAAAGGTGTGTCCCCTGACCAAATTTACACCAGTAACAAAGAGATGGCCCCTGCCCCCAGCTATAACTGGCCTTCACAGCAATGAGCACATAGAAGGACAAACACATGAAAGACAAAATCAAAGATAATTCCTAGCTCTACTCACCAACCAGTCGGCTTACCAACCAAATTAACCTGTCCAATAGTATGCGTTAAAAACAGGGGTTTCGTTAGCATTCATTTGCAAACTCACGGTAAGCTGCAAGGCATCTCAGAGTTCCATGCCAGTGACTAGGTCTCAGCCTGTACCTCCTTCTGTAAATGAGGAGGACAGTGAAGATGAAGAAATGGGAATAGACTGGTTGTGGCTCAAAGTCCACCTTTTGAAGAGTTGGAAGACCCTCAATCTCCTATGCTGGCAGCAGATCTCGAGGACCTTCCATCCCTCATTCAAGGGGAAGCTGACTCTAATGAAAGCCATGAACAGACGGAATGCCAAAGCATCATGGAAGGCAACCCCAACTCGCCCCCTGGCACATCTGCACAGGACACTTTGGTGTCAATGGCGTGTAGACTGAACAACTTACCCCCTATGACAATTGGTGGGAGGTTTCTCTGTCAACTCTGTGTCATGAAATGAGCTGTTTAAATTTGGGCTCCTCTTATGAAATGTAAATTGTTTGGATTCCTGTGCATACTAACCTGTTTTCTCTCCGCGTGTATATACAAAAGCATGTAACAGGGTACAGACTTTTTACCTCCTTTGGGGGACCAAAGGTTTGTTGGTGGGGGGAGTGTGTAGCATGTGTCTAAACTGCATGTCATTTGCCTGCATAAGCTTTCTCCCTATGTGTCTCTATGTGCTGAGAAGGACCCACACAGCGGTATCAAGTTACACACTGCTGGTCTCCTATGTTTCTTGAGCCTAAGAAGCAAAGCCAATAGAAGGAGCTGTTGCACAAGCCAATGAGGGGGACTTTAATAAGCAGAAGTCACCAGAACAGGGTGGTCATGTGAGAAGTGCTGATTTGTGGGATTTGTAGTGCCACAGAGGAAATCTACTATTAGACTCTACAGTGGAAGGACTCCATTTCCCAGTGTGCTGTGCGGCAGTGAAGGCTTTTGGGAGGAACAATGCTTTGTGTGAGAACCTATTTAAGTGAGGGGATGAGTTTGCTTCACTCTCTTGGGGCGGTGTGGTTGATGAGTAAGGACCCTGTGTTTCCTGCACAGCGGGGCTACAGCCTGAGGCCTACTTCCAGAGATCCAGCCAGCTGAGTTTCTACAGTGTCCCAGCCAGCTGCAGGGCTACAGTGTTCCGGTGGGTGATTTGCAGAGCAAGCTTACAGATATCTGAGCCGTTCCAGAGCAGCAGCAGTCACAGCAGCAGTCGCATAGATCGAAAAGAGAGAAAGAGCCTGCAAACTGTGCAGTGGAGGCTGTTTTCCAGAAACATAGAGCGAAAGTGTTCATCGGCCCAGCATCATCACCATCATCATCGGAGCTGCAGGACCACTTACAAGTGTCATCTGTTCAGTTGGGTGAGCATGTGGAGGTCCTCCTCTGCAAACACTGTACTTATATCATAATACACCATACACTTTCGCTCTATGTTTCTGGAAAACAGCCTCCACTGCACAGTTTGCAGGCTCTTTCTCTCTTTTCGATCTATGCGACTGCTGCTGTGAATAGGCCTTGACAGAATCATACAGCTGGATTACAATATTGTCTATTCTTCTATCTGGATTGCTGTCACTTGTAGTTCATCCATAAAGTCATAACTCTGCAATATTTTGTTTCCTGCAAAATTCAGTGCACTTCTTGGAATTTATTTGTTTATTTGTTGCCACTACAGTTTGCTTTGTGTACACCTTAACCACTTCAGCCCCGGGAAGGATTTCCCAGGTTAGGACCAGAGCACTTTTTGTGATTCGGCACTGCGTCGCTTTAACTGAGAATTGCGCGGTCGTGCGACGTTGTACCCAAACAAAATTTGCGTCCTTTTTTTCCAACAAATAGAGCTTTCTTTTGGTGGTATTTGATCACCTCTGCGTCATTTCTGATCGCCGCTATAAACAAAAGAAGAGCGACAATTTTACAAAAAGACCCAAATGTATTACCTTTTGATAAAATACAAATCATTTTTTTTCATCGGTTTTGGCCGATTTATATTCATCCTCATATTTTTGGTAAAAAAAATCGCAATCGGCATTTATTGATTGGTTTGTGCAAAAGTTGCCGCATTTACGTATGATGAGAATTCATTTCTGGGGTTTTTATTTTTTTTTTATTTTTTACTAGTAATGGCGGCGATCTGCGATTTTTAGCGGTACTGCGATATTGGGGCGGACATGTCGGACCATTTTGACACTTTTTTGGGACCATTGGCATTTATACAGCGATCAGTGCTATAAAAAATGCACTGATTACTGTGTAAATGTCATTGGCAGTGAAGGGGTTAACCTGCAGGGGGCGCTCTAAGGGTTAACTGTGTTCCCTGGGCGTGTTCTAACTGTGTGTGGGCTGCCCTAGCAGAGGAAGGGAAGTGATCACAGCTTCCATGTAGAGGAAGGCTGTGATCACAGCCCTTCCCCCTCTCACAGAACGGAGGTCCATGTTTACTTACACGGACCTCCGTTCTTTCAGTGCGGGGGGGCCATCGTGGGTAGCCGGCGGCAATCGAGTCCGCCGCACCCGCTCCCTGGCTCCCCCCGAACACAGTGAGCGCGCGGGCGCGCCTCCGGCGGCGCGCACGCGCTCACAATGCTAGTTATCGTGGCCGCCGTCCTGTGACGGCAGTTCGCGATAACGAACCACCTTGTCGCCGTCACGCTGCGGCGGGCGGGCGGTCGGCAAGTGGTTAAAGAACCTCCATAGCTGGCAAAAAATCATCTGAACTTCCACCAGTAACATTGAGTAACCATAACGCATCAGTTATCTCTCCCTCCCCAGTTAAAAAGGGGATTAATATGTACTTGGTTAGTGGCATACGTAGCATATTTAAAGGAATACCTAAGAACTCTCTTTTTCAGATCAGGCTAATTGCTGGTTTAATTATAGTTAAATATGGTGTACTAGTTTAGCTACTTTAAATTGATTTGTACTGATTTATCTGTTACAATTATTTAACACTGTTTGCAGTTTATGTGACTGAGATAATAAACTGCGGTTGGCTCTCAGGGGAGTGAATAGAAGGGAGTGGTTTGATATACAGCAATCACTCCATTGTTCTTCTGTACCCACTCTCATGAATAGCGAATAAGGAGGTGCCAATTTCAGTGTATTGACTGTTAAAGGTACAGGATAGGATACGAAGTCTCTGGTTATGTGTTTTAACTGATTATAGTAAATCCTGTGCATTATTTGTACATCAAAGTTCCTCTTTATCAATATCCTTCTGAGTAAACACTATTAAGTTGCCTTAACCTTGTGTATTTACTACTGTGTCACTTCTTAAAGGGGAACTACTCTAAACAATGTATCCAGGTGTGCCAGAGGGGACTGAGGCTGTTATTAGGTTTGAGAGGCAGAGTAACGGACTGAACATACTCAACCACTTAACGACCGCCCGCCGTCATCTGACGGCGGCAGTCTGGCTCGATATCGCAAATCGCCATCACCTGAAGGCGGCTGTGAGATCGAGCATCATAGCCGCGCGCGTGCTGTCGGAGGCACGCGCTCACTGTGTATTGGGGGAGCCAGGGAGTGGGTAGGGCGGACTCGATGTCCGACGGCTACCCGCGACTGCTCCCCCCACAGTGACAGAATGGAATCCGTGTATGTAAACACATGGATCTCCATTCTGACAGGGGAGAGGAGAGTGATCTTTTGTTCCCTGTATATAGGAGCCGCGATCTCTCTCCTCCCCCAGTCAGCCCAGCCCCCACACAGTTAGTAACACATACCAGGGAATACAGTTAACCCTTTGATCGCCCCCTAGTGTTAACCCCTTCCCTTCCAGTGACATTTACACAGTAATCAGTGCATTTTCATGGTCCCAAAAAAAGTGTCGAAAGTGTCCAACATGTCCGCCGCAATGTCACAGTCCCGCTAAAAATCACAGATTGCCGCCATTACTAGTAAACAATTAAAAAAAAAATAAAAAACCCATAAATGATTTTTCATTGTTCCTAAAGCGGCAACTTTTGCACAAAACAATCAATATACGCCAAATGCGATTTTTTTTTTTTAACAAAAATATGAGGAAGAATACATGTCGGCCTAAACTGATGAATGAATTTATTTTTTTATATATTTTTTTTTGGATATGTATTTTAGCAAAAAGTAAGAAATATTGTTTTTTGTTTTTTTTTGGAAAATTGTCATTCTTTGTTTGTTTATAGTGCAAAAAATAAAAACCGCAGAGGTGATCAAATACCCCCAAAAGAAAGCTCTATTTGTGGGAGAAAAAGGACAGCAATTTTGTTTGGGTACAACGCCGCACAACAGCGCAATTGTCAGTTAAAGCGACGCAGAAAGTGCTTTGGTCCTAAAGTGTGAAATCCTTTCGGGGCTGAAGTGGTTAAGCGGCTCCTGCGGGGGTAGCGCCACACTGGGAATTTCCTCTGGTTTTGTCTTTCGTGCGTTTGCCCTTCCATGTGCTCCTTGCTGTGAAGGCCAGTCATAGGTGGGGGCGGGGGCCATCTTTTTGTTACTACACTGCTGCACCTGTGACGGCTCAGAGTTGCGGGCACAGTGGTATTGATAACATCTCCCTCCCTCGAGCCTGCAGTGTCATCCTTGGGTGTTGTACAGATGGGGAGTAGGGTGGGGTGAGGAGGAGCAGCTCTCCCGGAAAGGCACAGGCTTCATAGCAGGAGCAAACGCCGCGCTGCTCCGAGTAGCCGTTCCTGTCAGATGCTATCCACAAGCGTTAGTACATCTTGTCAATGAGAAGGACTTGTCCTGATTAACCACTTGACCTCTGTAAGATTTACCGCCTTCATGACCAGGCCATTTTTTGCGATATGGCACTGTGTTAATTTAACTGACAATTGCGCGGGAGTGCAACGCTGCCCAAACAAAATTTATATTATTTTTTCCCCACAAATAGAGCTTTCTTTTGGTGGTATTTGATCACCTGTACGGTTTTTATTTTTTGCGCCATAAACAAAAAAAGAGCGACAATTTTGAAAAAAAAAAAACAATATTTTTTACTTTCTGCTATAAAACTTTTCCAATAAAAAAAATCAAATTTCTTGACAAATTTGGGCCAATATCTACTCTGCTACATATTTTTGGTAAAAAATCCCAATAAGTGTATATTGATTGGTTTTGCACAAAAGTTATATATATATATACAAACTGTAGGATATATATTGGAATTTTTATTTATTTATTTTTTACTAGTAATGGCGTTGATCAACGACTTATAGCGGGACTGCGATATTGCTGCAGGCAATCTGACAATGAAACTTTTTGGGAACCAGTGACACTAATACAATGATCAGTGCTAAAAATATGCACTGTCACTGTACTAATGACACTGGCTAGGAAGGGGTTAAACATCTAAGATGATCAAAGGGTTAAATGTGTGCCTAACCAGTGTTTTGGTGTACTATGTGAGGTCCTTTTGCTAGGGGAAGTAATAAAATGTACTCCCTGCTTTGCAGGTAAAGAAAATCTATGATTTTCCCACTGGCAGGACAGGGCTTTGCCTTGTTTACATAGGCAGGGCTCTGTCCTGTGTAAATTCATGATGATTGCCGGGTACCGGCGGTAATCCGCTAATCGACATCTGCTTGTCTTAATCACAGCATGGCTGGGCCGCTGGCAGCATGCGCGCACCCCCTACCCGAAAGTGTGTGAGCTGCTGTGCCGCCGTATATCTATATTATATGGTCGGCAAGCGGTTAAATATAGTACAACCCACTACCAGCAGGTATAGTAGGTTGCACTATATTTACTCAGGGCAAGTCCCTCATCAAGTACTGATCATTGGCCAAGAGAACTGTCCCCTCCAACCCACCCAAATGTAATGGGGCAGATGTGCAAAAATTGGGATGTAAGTGAAACTGTTGCCCATGGAAACACCACAAGGTCTGAGGATAGATTCACATTCTGTGGTTCTGTGTGCTGCATTTCCATGGGCACAGCAGCCCATTCATTAGAACTTTTTTTTTTAATGCAGATGCACTATGCTTTTCCCTGTGTGGGAAATTGCACCTTAAGTGCACGGGGGTGCTATTAAGAGTAAATGGCACCTCCACACGTTTTCTTAAAGCAGCATGTTCTTCATGCACTCCCGCACCCACACAGATGTGAACCTAGCCTCATTTTTAACCCCTTCATGCCTGTCTTAGTGTCCCTTTGACCGGGCTTGTATGCTTTTCTGCAAAGCTATGTGACCATTGTTATTGGCTGCTGCAGTGGACACATGATCGGGAGCCAATCCCACTGGTTCCTGATCAGTAGTACAGACCAAGAGCTGTTTTTGACAGCTCTGTCTCTGTGCTGGGAGCAAGCAATGAGTGTGCTCTTAGCACAGAGACCTTTGCCACCCATAGACGCATATGTGCGGCATGTGAGCGATAAAGCCCAACCTCTTAGCTGCTGCACATATGCTTTATGCTCTGCTGTTACAGCATAGCTGATCCTATATACACAGGGTGTCTTAGCCAGTTGTATGTTCGCCTAGCCAGTCGTAATTATCAATGAGTGATGAACAGATGTGGTTGAAGCAGGGAGGATGCTCCTGCTCCCATGAGGATTCATAGAGACACTAATCAGCACCCATGATCTGTATCTGCACATTGGCACTTTACTTCACGCTACTGGAACTTCATCCATAAGAATCCTGGTTGGCTCTGATTCCTACATCTAGGAACACTATATCTCTATATCAGACTGCCATCCCATACATTTGACTATGTGATCTGCATCATAGGAGGGGCCCATTACAGGATTGGTACATTGTATGAATGGTGATGTATGGCGTGTTGTGGTTGGTGAAGTCACCTCAAGCAGCCTTTGACAACATTGTCATGTTTTAATCCAATTGCTTCACTGGTTGTCATATTTTCTAAATTGATAATTTATTAATAGAGTTGTTTACGGCATTGAGGTTCCAATTACAGTTTCTTTTCTCTCCTTGTTTTGTACAGATACTGGAAGCCTGTGCTAGCATTTCTCCTGCGGTGTTGCTATCAGTGTGTGAAGAGTGAGAGAAGAGGGTTGCATTGACAATCCAACACAATGGGCAGCACATTGAACACATTTTATAAGTGGTTAGAAACTTGTAAATAACTCATGAAAGAATAAAGTTACGTTAAAACCAAGCACACCATTGTTTTTCTTGTGAAATTCCCAATAAGTTTGATGTGTCACATGACCCTCTTCCTATTGAAAAAACAAAAGTTGGATTCAAAATGGCCGACTTCAAAATGGCCGACTTCAAAATGGCCGCCATGGTCACCACCCATCTTGAAAAGTTTCCCCCCTCACATATACTAATGTGCCACAAACAGGAAGTTAATATCACCAACCATTCCCATTTTATTAAGGTGTATCCATATAAATGGCCCACCCTGTATATTGTACATTCCACAACTTTCCTGTGCTATATACACTATATTGTACATTAC
>BLSH010561636.1:858382-886851 GCA_018402905.1 Glandirana rugosa | reverse complement strand
AACCCTTGCCCTTTTTTTTTTTTTTTTAAATCCTTCAACCCTTGCCCCTCTTTCTTTACTAAAAGATACTCTGCGCCTGAGAAAAGAACCCAGTTAATAAGAAAACAGACTGAAACAATTATAAAACCACAATTAAAAGATGAATTTAGTGAGAAACATAATTTATTTACAATGAATTTTCACAAAGCCTTAAATTATAGAACTTCTGAAGGGCACGGTGAAGAGAACCAGTAGTTTTAACGGCATCCCCTTGGACGTCAGGGGAACGGAACTAGATGTCTCTTCTAAACAGTAGTAGGTCTATAATTATTATAATATATATTTCTATGTATTGTATATAGAATCTTTTTATTTATTTTTTTTAGTGCAGCGTTTAAATTTTCCCCACCCTGCTCTAGGAAAATGGATGGCAAAGTGCTGGCTTTGAAAAAAAAAAAAAAAGAAAGGAGTAGAAAACACAGACTTTTTTTTGTTTTGTTTTGTTTTTCCTTCATTTTTCTCTTTTTTCATCATGGGCATTCAGTATGAACAACATTTTTTCCTCTGTACAAGAGAACTTTGGGTCCAATACAGAAATATAAATATAAAACAAACAGACTATAAAAGGGGAAGGGGAGAGGGTTCAATCCTGCTGATCGATTTTTCTTCTATGCCGGTTCCATAGGATGGTCTTCAGTTTACTAGGTCGTGATCGTTCGAAATCAACAGTGTTGTCTCTGTACAGAAGAGAAGCGCTTTTCGATCGTTGGTGGCGACTGAAGTGGAGGCCGACCCCCGGTGACCGGGCCTCTCGTCCGTTCTATTGAGAGCTTGCTCGTTCTAGGATGTGAAGGTCGTAGGGCTTTCTGCTTGTTCTCAGTCTAAATTTGTTCATTAAATTATTGTGTTTTTTCAGTGCATTCTGTGCGGCGGACACTGTGGGGAAGGTGGCGACGATGGTGTACGTGGAGGCCAAGTCTGTGGAAGGGTTGGGCTGTTCGGTACTCATGTGGTTGTCTCCACTGCTGCAGTAGTGTTGGTGTTGTTGCTGTTGGTGCAGTGCCTGCTGCGAGTGGGGGTCCCGGAGCCACCGGATTTTAGCACCTACTTTAAAGAGTTCACCAAAAAGCATTTCTGCATCTTTGCGACTTATCCCGTCTGGCAGTTCTGTGATTTCTAAGACCTTACCGATGACTGCAGCCATGGAGAGAAAAAAAGGAAGAGACAAGCAGTAATTATAACAAATGTTCCACTCTCAAACTAAATTACAGCCAAAGTTGTAGAAGCCTAGTTTATTTAATCAAATGTGTATAGGTAAAATCAGCACATTACAGTAAATTACTGTTTTCAGCAAAGCCCACAATAACTTCTGTACACCTGATTCTACTGCACTGCTTCCCTGAACTCCTGGGTGGGAAAGCGCCCGCTCATAATATCATTTGTGACAAATGTTGGGACTAAATGTCACATGATCTTTGGCGCCAGCGCATGTGCACGTTTATACAGGGTGGGCCATTTATATGGATATACCTTAATAAAATGGGAATGGTTGGTGATATTAACTTCCTGTTTGTGGCACATTAGTATATGTGAGGGGGGAAACTTTTCAAGAAGGGTGGTGACCATGGCGGCCATTTTGAATCCAACTTTTGTTTTTTCAATAGGAAGAGGGTCATGTGACACATCAAACTTATTGGGAATTTCACAAGAAAAACAATGGTGTGCTTGGTTTTAACGTAACTTTATTCTTTCATGAGTTATTTACAAGTTTCGCTTTGTTTACAGCCATTGACATGTCGCTGAGGTTAACACGTGCGGAGTGGATAGAAATTGTGTTGATGTCTGGTGAACGCAGTAACCGGGTCATTGCAGCAGATTTCAATGCAAGACAGCCTACGAGACCACCCATCTCCCATGCTACAGTTAGCAAACTGCTTGCTAAGTTTCGTGAAACTGGTTCAGTGTTGGATTTGCCAAAATGTGGACGCATGAAATCTGTGAATAATGAAGAAACATCAGTGGCTGTCCTAGCTTCATTCAGCAAGAGCCCACAGCGTAGCACTCGCCGTATGTCACTGGAGAGTGGCATTAGTCGAACATCCCTTCGGCGGATATTAGCTACTCACAAATGGCACTCTTACAAACTCCAGCTACTGCAACATCTCAACGAGGATGACCCAGATCGGTGCACTGAATTTGCAGAATGGGCAAAACAAAAATTGGAACAGGACCCTCAGTTTACACAGATGATTTTGTTCAGTGATGAGGCAAACTTTTATGTGAATGGTGAAGTTAAAAAACAAAACCACCGCTATTGGTCTGACACTAACCCACATTGGATAGATCCCTCCAAGACTGTTGTAACCAAAAAATTGATGGTATGGTGTGGTATATGGGGTACAAAGATAGTGGGGCCATTCTTCATCAATGGAAACCTCAAGGCCACTGGATATGCGAAATTGCTACTTGATGATGGGTTTCCCTCTTTATGCACTGAAGCTGGCACGTTCCCTGAGTTTTTCCAGTAAGATGGTGCACCACCACATTATGGGTGTCAGGTCCGAGCATTCCTAGATGAACAGTTTCCTGGAAAGTGGATTGGTCGTCGTGAGCCAGTTGAATGGCCCCCCAAGGTCTCCCGATCTGACCCCCTTAGACTTTTATCTTTGGGGTCATCTGAAGGCAATGGTCTATGCTGTGAAGATACGAGATGTGCAGCACCTGAAACTACGGATACTGGAAGCCTGTGCTAGCATTTCTCCTGCAGTGTTGCTATCAGTGTGTGAAGAGTGGGAGAAGAGGGTTGCATTGACAATCCAACACAATGGGCAGCACATTGAACACATTTTATAAGTGGTCAGAAACTTGTAAATAACTCATGAAAGAATAAAGTTACGTTAAAACCAAACATACCATTGTTTTTCTTGTGAAATTCCCAATAAGTTTGATGTGTCACATGACCCTCTTCCTATTGAAAAAACAAAAGTTGGATTCAAAATAGCCAACTTCAAAATGGCCGCCATGGTCACCACCCATCTTGAAAAGTTTCCCCCCTCACATATACGAATGTGCCACAAACAGGAAGTTAATATCACCAACCATTCCAATTTTATTTCGGTGTATCCATATAAATGGCCCACCCTGTAGAATTTGTTACATATCCAGACTCTGCCTGCACCCACACAGGCAGCCCGGACTACACACAAGTCACTCCTCTGCTCCTCCTCCTCCAAGACTGACAGCCCTTCTTCAGAAGTTGCCGTCAATCAATTTCCCTGGAGCAGGTCCTGGCAGAGATCGTGGGGAGAAGATGCCCCACCGCCTGTGACATTGAGGAGCCGGGAAAGTGCAGGGTGCCGGTGGATTTGTAACATGTTACACCCTGAACTTGGACGCAACATGTAACCGGTTACAAAAGGTGAACTTTAAAACAAAAAAACTAAATCATTTATGGGCTGCATTAAGGATTTGAAAATGATCACACAGAAACTGTGTGAAGGATTCACTTCAATAATCCAAGAAAGTCCCTGTTATTTATCATGAATATTTGATTTGAATATCCTCGGGGGTCTGTGTGAACATTTTCAAATCTTTTAATAAAATCAGCCTATGTATTGTGTTTGAATGTTCTGGCAGCATTTGTGTGGTTGTGACTAGAGAAGAGACATTACATTATAAGCTTCACTGGGGCAGGAAATTAGTTGAATTTATTTTATTATAGGTAATTCTATAGCGCCATCAATTTACATATATTTTGCACAATCACATCAGTCCCTGCCCTCAAGGGGCTTACAGTCTAAGGTCCCTAACTCACATTCATACATATACTAGGGCCAATTTCCTTCCAGCATATAATTGGAGTGTGTACATGGGAAATACCTGGAGGAAACCCATGCAAGCACAGGGAGATCATGCAAACTCCAGGCAGGTAGTGCCATAGTTTTGAACCGAAAACCCTAGTGTTGCCAGACGGAAGTGCTAATTCCCTGTGCTGCTCTGATTTGATGTAAAAGGAAGTAATGTGGGCATTGAAGGAAATATGAGCGATCTACCTAGTTGCCGGGGAGGACACCTTGACCCCCCACTGTTATTTGCTCCTTGCCAGGAAAAACGGTCATGCCACCCCCTCCTTGGGAGTATAGATAGCAGGAGTCACCTTGCTATACAATCAGTATACTACTAGTCTGGGCTTTTTCCCCTCAATCAGGCTGCGCTGTCCCCTATTGCAAATGGAAGATTTGATCGGTGTCACTGATCTTCTCTCTACAATTAATCAAGACAGATAGCAGCAGTGACAGGGACAAGATGAGATAAGAAAGCAATATTTCTGAGTTGTTAAGGAGATAAGTGTTTAACCTCATAGGAGGAATGTCCTACACAGAGCATTGGAATAGTTTTATGGTTAGCTCACGGCTCTAAAATTTCACAACTTCACAGGTGTAAGATTTGGAAGAAATAAGATTTCTCCCTGCAGATGTAATGCTGTCAGGCAAACTGTAAATCCCTGAAGGCACGGATCAAATTGTTATCTAGGACTTCGCAACACCTCCTTTATTAACTCCCATGGGCACAAAAGTTTAAAGTTTTTGTTACCAGATTCTTGAATGGTTATTGTCCAAAGCGGATTTGTATCTAAAACTGTTTACACAAAATTAAAAATGTAATGTCCTGCAGTCTATTTCCAACCTGTCTACATGCACACCAGTGATGGCTAGAAGGCATTCATCAGGGTAGGCCTACTGATGGCGGCAACAACAGATTTGAGCAACAACAAAGTGGCAGGGTGACACACCACAAGAAAACAACGGGGGGATAGAGTGTTGTCACCCTATGACAGAGGCTAAACGAGGACCTTCATGGCAAGGATCAGCAGGCATTATTTTAATAAAATAAATGTTGCAATGTAAAGTGGTTCTAAAAGGCAGAAGGCTTTCTTTTACCTAAATGCATTCCATGCATTCAAACAAAAATCCTTCTGCATGAAGCTCCCCATGCCCCGGCCCCCCTTAATACTCATCGGGGCCCGATCTCAACCCAGCGATGTACAAAAGAGCAGCAGCTCTCCTTGGCTCTCTCACTCCTAATTGGCTCAGATCACAGCCAGTGAGAAGTGAGCGAGAGGAGGGGATGAGCCTAGCTCTGTGTGTATATGGACACAGAGCCAGCTCAGGAGCGCCCACCACAGCAAGCTCTTTGCTATGGGGCACGCTGTGGGGTGGGAGAGACGGAAACAGCCAGGAGCACCAGCAGGGGACCCAAGAAGAGGACGATTGGGCTGCTCTGTGCAAAACTACTACACAGAGCAGGAAAGTATAACAGTTGTTTCTAAAAAAATAAAAAAAGTGATCATTTACAATCACTTTAATATTGAAAATCACTCTTACATGAGATTTTTAGTGGCTGTGTTAACATGCAATTTTTAAGGATTTTGCTCAGTTGATTTTAATGGTAAAATCCAGATCCTGAACCCAAAATGCAACATTTTGGACAGGACAGGTCCAATGGGAAAAAAAACCCCATTGGGTTGATACCACTCAGACCCAAAACAAAAGCGTTGTCTTCCCAGTGCTCATGTTCTCACCTGGTTCACCAGCAGAAAGGTCAGTGGAAGCAGCTTTTTTTGCTGGTTTTTTTCCCCGATTTCCATGTCTGTGTCCAGACTGACCCTAGAAGATGCAGAACACACAAGTAATTTATAAAATGCACAGCTTTTGTCACAAAAACGTAAACTATCTAAAGCCAAAACTTTTTTTTGTTTGGCAAAAAAAAAAAAAAAAAAAAAAAAAAAAAACCTGACAAGAAATCTAACCCTTCCTGATTTTATCCCAAAGTAAGCGCCAGATCAAAAGATCTTGGAGTCCAAAATCTTTTAATGTTTGCACATAGGACAATTATGGAACAGCCAATGCATTTCTGGTTTCAGACACTCCCTCTTCATAAGGGCTCATACATGCCGTAAGTTGGACTCCAAAGCTTGCTTTTAGCACTTGTATGCATATGGTAAAAAGTAGTATTAGCGGGTCACACACCACAGCTCTTTTGAGCAGGAGAGGCTTACACATGTTTGCGACTAAACCCTTTGCTTTTAACCTGTACAGTTAAAAAGGGTCAATTTGGTTTTGTTGCAGGCTGGCAAGTGAGCTGGGAAATTTTTCTTCGTTTTTGATGCATTCGTGTACCTTGATGCAGTTGGCCAGCTTAAACATATATTGCAATATGAGTGAACTAAATAGCCAATTGTTTATTGCAAAGTTTGTTAGAAAGAGTATAGCAGTGTACAGAGTGTTCTCCCAGTAGTTTTAGGTTTGATGTGCATCACCCTTCTATGTGCTCCTTGCTGAAAAAGCTAGTTATAGGTTGGGGTGCTGCCACTTGTATTTTGTTAATTGGTGCGGGTGCGCACAGGATACCTTCAGTTGCCACTTTGCTCTTGCTGGGTGTACCCAGCGTCCCTATACCATTAAGGAGGGGTGGGCACCCTTCAGACACACATGCCCTTAACCCAGAGTTTCTCAACTCCAGTCCTCAAGGCGCACCAACAGGTCATGTTTTCAAGACTTCCCCGAGATGAAATGGCTGTGGTAATTACTAAGGCAGTGAAACTGATCAAATCACCTATGCAAAATAATGGAATGCCTAAAAACATGACCTGTTGGTGCACCTTGAGGACTGGAGTTGAGAAACACTGCCTTAACCTATCCAACTGTAATATATGTGCTCCAATTTGTGAGACTCTCAAAATTATAGTTAGGACCGCAGTAAGTGGGGTGCTGTGGCATGGCGGCTGCAGCTTATGCATGCATTTGCTCAATGTGTGCAAACTAAAGCCATTGTTTTTAACGTGAACTGTTAGGACAGGGCTAATTTGGTTTTGGTGCACGCAAGCTGGTAAGATAGATGGAAATTTTGTTTGTTTTTGATGTGCATTGCTCTTCAATGTGCTCCTTGCTGCAAAGGCCAGTTATGGGTTGGCATGATTGCCATTTGTTTTAGCATTTATAAGCCCTAATGAAGGAAGAGTATCTGAAACCTAAATTGTGTCGGCTGTTCCATATTGTTTTGTTATAAGTACTAATATTCAAAGATTTTGGACTTTTAGACCTCTGGTCCGTCACTCTTAGACTTTTATATGCATATCTTAAGCTTCGGGGCCTCTAGCTAGGAGCCACACGGTTTTTGATGTTCTTCAACCGTGAATTACCGATGTTGAATCCGGTGCCTCCAATATATTTCAGTTTTTTTGTTTGTTTTTTTTTATTGGTGTCTGAGCCCTACTGGGGAAGTTTACCCTCACTATTTGGACCATGGTCACCAGGACTAAAAATGTAAGGGATAAAGTCAAAATTTTAAGTTACCACCAGACCAGAAAGCACTTGTTTTTATGATAACTGTGGGATATTAGCTTGGTTATTCTACTAATTTTTAAGAGTTATCCTTCTACAGGTCAGGAAGGATTATTCACCCCCAAAGGCATGTAGATGGCCAAAAAATTTACAAGGTTGTAATAATTCCATACTCTATCCAAAACTATAACAAAAGGTGTTGGCTTTAAATATACTTTAAAGGAAACCTGTATTTACTTAAAAGGGTGGCAAACCCTTTGCAAAAGAGCAAAAGAGGAACTTGCCAATGCCGGCGGATATGCTCACATATCTTGTAGAGCACCACAAAAGCCCCATTATCTTGGCTACTTTAAAAGGCAAATAGTGACTTCAGGAACTGTCTAGCGTGCTGGCCCATCACTGTTATGGAAAACCTCACTGGTAAGGAACAGGAGGTAGGATGGGGCAGGCCCAAGTACAACTTCAGTTCTTCAGGTTACTATTTGCATAGTAGAGCACACCGGGGCTATGCACACCCCTCCATGCTCCTGCTTTATACCTCTGCCCTTTATTTAGCAACTTTCAAAGTTAAACAGGTTCCCTTTAAAAGACCTCAATACAATGGCGTTCTAAAACAAAAGTGTGTGCCCAGTTTTAACTGCCATATGCTGGATTCATGCCTTCATGCAAGTATTGCTCAATTGTTTCTTAGGGAATGTTGCCTCTTTCCCTTCCATCTGCTCACCATTGCCTGCCACAGCAATCAATTTAGCAGGGTTACATCTAAACACAATACATAGGACTCATGTTATGCATGCTGGATACTTCCCTTTTCCTTGTGCTCTGCAGTTACACTGCACTATCACTGGCTGTCTACTTCAGACAGCTGTTCCACATCCAAGAGTAAGATGTGCTTACAGCCAACAGCTTGTATGACAGCAATCCTTTAGGTTCCATTCACACTTGCGCGACTCCAAAGTTATCTGTCCAAAGTCGCAAGACAAGTCACACAAGTGTAAATGGAGCCTTAATCAGGCCTGATGTTCCACCTGTATTTCTCTGGGATGGGAGCTCTAGCCATAAAGCAGCAGCTGACAGTGTAGGATTGGTGTAACGTATGCATTGCAATGGCAGGGTTGCAGTGGAGAACACCAATGGGCAGAACAGAGGAAGACACCTTTTCAATATTAAGGTGCAAATGCTCTTATGTTTAGTCTACTTTTAATGGACTTTTAGTGGTTAAATAAGGCCAGGCCTGTAGATCAGGAAGCCTACAGTGATGTTCCTTAAAGCCTTCAGCACATGTACTGGCATTGCCTGGCCAAGCACATTGGCTTCCTATGCTGCGCATACTTCAAAGAGGTGATGTCAGGGCTATGGATCAATGGTGGCCTGACCAATCAGCAGCCAAGCAAGCTCTGATTCATGCTCCTGATATCCTAACTACCTACCCCTTGTCAAAGCAAAAGACTGAAATTTACTGCTCAAGCTATCCAAACCGTGCCAGGGACAGTTGCCATATAGTTTTGTAGGTAAACTATTATTTTCCCATATAAATCCTTTATTCAAAATCCTCACAAGAACATCTTTACATTTTCAACATGCAAAAGTCCATTTAATGGTTATAAACGTAATATTAGGAGTAAGTAAGCCTCTAAAAAACAGACAGGCTTGGCCCTACGCAACTACTACCAGTCTATTAACCTCCACAGGCGGTATGATTATGTCAGATTTTTGGTGCTGAAAGCGGTACGATTATTTTGCATGGAAATTTGGCGTTTTATATTGTAGGCCTGTAACTCTTAGGAATAACTCACTTAAATCTGTCCAAACAAGAGTCTAGTAGACATCCCGGGTATGATAAAGTTTGAAACATGAAATCAAATTATAATATAATAAAAAACTATAAATAATTATCAAAAATAATAACATAATAGTAATAAAATTTATTCAATAATGTAATCAAACCAAAAACACTGAAATTTGCTCAGTTGCAGAATTGTCGCTGTCGTCACTTTCAGTGTCTGATGATAAATTTGCCCAAAAATCAGTATAACCCAATTCTGCAAATGATTCTTATTTACTATCGGTGTTTTCTAGCTGATCAAAACCCACTTTTGACGTAAAGGGACACTTTTTGGTTGCTATGGGCATTCTCATGTTTCCAGGCATAAAGAATGACATATTATATAAAAATGCATGCAGGGCACTGGGCAAACCACTAGGGACAAAGGGGATGTGAAATGATTTCATACAGCAATGTAATCTTACAGATTACAGTGTACTGTATGTGTACTGTGTGTTTCACCATTTGAATTTCCCGCCGGTCTCCGTCCCCGTGCGACGCGATGCTCGCAGGGAACGGAGCCCAGCACACAGTCATCGGGCGGAGGGACAGACACGCTGACACCGCAGGAGGACATCGCTGGATCCAGGTGACAAGGTGAGCAACCCAGCCTAGATCCAGCAATGCAATCCCGAGTGTGGCTCGGGGGTTACCGCTAATGGTACTGAAATTCCACCCCGAGCCACACTCGGGATTACCGCCAGGGAGGTTAAAGTGGTTGTAAAGGCAAAAGGTTTTTTTTCATCTTAATGCATTCTACGCATTACGATAAAAAGCCTGCTGTGTGCAGCAACCCCCCTAATACTTACTTGAGGTCCCTTTAGCTCCAGCGATGTTCTAGGAATGTCTCGGCCGTCCGGGACTCCCCTCCTCATTGACCGAAACAGCAGTGCAGTGCCATTGGCTCCCGCTGCAAAGTCAGTCAACAAATGAGAATAGAAAGGGGATGGGTCTCCATGTCTGAAAACACACAGGGAGCTGTGACTGGGCTCGGATGCTCCCATAGCAAGCTGCTTGCTGTGGGGAAACCCAACAGGGAGGGAAGAGCCAGGAGCACAGAAGAGGAACCCGAGAAGATGAGGATCCGGGCTACTCTGCGCAAATCCACTACACAGAGCAGGTAAGTATAACGTTTATTATTTTTAATTTTAAAAAAAACAAGACTTTACAATCACTTTGACATTGATCTTGCACTTTAATAAAGCAAAATGCAGTAATCAATAGAAATGTTTCCCAATTCATCTTTTACTGGCCCGAACACAGTGAAAACGTAATTGTTTGTTATAGGCAACTGTGCACTTCATCACTGCTCTTCGCAGAATAAGTTAGAATATGAATATCAGACAATATGTGGTTGATTTACTAAAGCAAAGTAGACTGTGCACTCTGCAAGTGGAGTTGGCCCAGAACTTCATAAATGACATAAAGCTCCACTTTGCAAAAAATACCCAATCACATGCAAGACAGAAAAATAAACAGCATTTTTGCTTGCATATGATTGGATGATGGAAGTCAGCGGTACTTCCCCTCATTTACTAAGCTCTGGAGCAACTGCACTTGTGAAGTGCACAGTCTATTTGCCTTTAGTAAATCAACCCCAATATGTACTGATTCATATTGCTTTCATACGGGATCTATGTCTGAGATTAAAGAACATGTATGATTTATGCTCTATTTGTCAAATCCTCTCCATCACATTCCAAAGATGAAATGCAGATTGAAGAATGGTTATGAACCTGTTGGCTTGTTATATGTCCGTGCACTAACTGAGGAGCATTGTACTGTATTGGCTGACCAAGTAACGGATATCTTGGGTCACCTGCCAGAAAAACAAAAAAAAAAAAAGTGCACAGGTAAAATGCAAGCTGATATACACAGAGATTATAAAATGTAAGAGTGAGCAGGGGTAAAAATGGAAGCCGGCATGCAAATATTCTAAAATATAAAAACAATATGTCAGTTTTGCCAAGGCTGAACCTGGCTGTTGTTCTTAGGAAAGGTACCCAACAAGCATGTATTATGCAGGCTGCCATTTTGTGAGAAGTGCCTTTGTGCCATCACAGTTCTTTAGTTAAAAGGGCCAGTACAGTTTGAGTATAGGTAGCCACAATCTCCCAATGGGTACACCTTTTCCTCTAACTTCCACTTCTCTGGGACAGGAAGTGAAGGGACATTTCCCCAGCAATGCAGTGACAAAAAAAGTAAACTGGCAGGGGTTTTGATCTTTCCTTATTCTATTAAAAACCAATAAAAAGTTTTGGCTATACATAAACATTAAAAAGATGAGGGTAGTGAACACTACACCCTCCCTATCCCATGGTCCCCATGTACTTACCTCCATGGATGATGAGCTGTCAGTGCCACGCAGCCGGTGCAGCAGTCCAAGGGTTTGGAATCCCTGCTCCTTTATCCCATCTTTCTGCAGGGCTTCCAGGATGGATCAGAGCGATTTTATGTGCCTGCACTGACCAATCAGAATCACTGCGATTTGTCCGGGAAGCCCTGCAGAAAGAAGGGATAAAGGAGCAGGGATTCCAAATCCCCGGAAAGCTGCACCAGTTACGTGGGCACTTAACAGCTCATAACCCACAGAGTTGAAGTACAGCGAGGAACGAGGAAAAGGGTAGGGTGGGAAAGGGTGTTAGTCTGCCTTTTCATTTTCTCTGAAAAGGTGAACTAAACCTTTAACAATAATGGTACTATGTTGATGGAGTTGAAAATACTTTCATTCTGTGCGAGATCTATTGATTACAACTACCAAAACCAACCCAGACTTTTAGCTACAGAGGTTAGATCAGGAAGGTAACAGTCATAGTTTAAAACTGCCCATAAGGGATGGTTCTTCTATGGAAAAATGGCAAATAATATGAACCATACAGTAGATGAAAATCCGTGTTGTAAGGAGACTGGGTCTGCCAGTTAGAATTCCTCACTCTGTGGCAGTTAACACGCCAAACTGATAAAATAGCCCACTGCAAAATGAATTTCTGGTTTGGTGGTCGCAAAAAATTCTGCAATCCTCCTCCAAACGTAAGCTCTCAGTATGCAGTCTAAACAAATATGGCTACTGCAGTATACCATTTACACTTGGAATTCCAGCTCAGTGAAATGTGAACAGGTTGTTGCACTAGCATTAGCATGCGGTTTTCTGTATTGATATGGGATAGGATTTACAGGCAGTGCTTTTGAATGTCATAAATAAAAAACACTCTTTAAGGGAACAGTATGGAACACAAAAAGCCTCTTACCTTGGCCAGGAACAAATGGTCTAGAAAAATGTGGAACTAAAGGGAGAGGCGTTAAACCCGGGCGGATGTTTTTCATGTTGGCTAACTGCACAGGAACTGGCGACTGATTGGGCGATGTGACCGGACTGCTAATGTGGGAACTATGCTGTAAGAGTAGACAAAATATATGCAAAATAAGCAGATGTCGCACATACACACACACACACACAGTACCTCACAAAAGCGAGTAAACCACTAGCATTTTTGTAAATATTTAATTATATCTTTTCATGTGACAACACTGAAGAAATGACACTTTGCTACAATGTAAAGTAGTGAGTGTACAGCTTGTATAACAGTGTAAATTTGCTGTCCCCTCAAAATAACTCACACAGCCATTAATGTCTAAACCACTGGCAACAAAAGTGAGTACACCCCTAAGTGAAAATGTCTAAATTGGAACCAATTAGCTATTTTCCCTCCCCAGTGTCATGTGACTCGCTAGTGTTACAAGGTCTCGGGTGTGAATGGGGAGCAGGTGTGTCAAATTTGGTGTTGTCGCTCTCACTCTCTCATACTGGTAACTGGAAGTTCAACATGGCATTTGATGGCAAAGAACTCTCCGATGATCTGAAAAAAAGAATTGTTGCTCTACATAAAGCTAGGCTATAAGAAGATTACCAAGACCCTGAAACTGAGCTACAGCACGGTGGCTAAGACCATACAGCAGTTTAACAGGACAGGTTCCAATCAGAACGGGCCTCGTCGTGGTCGACCAAAGAAGTTGAGTGCATGTCCTCAGCGTCATATCCTGAGGTTGTCTTTGGGAAATAGATGTATGAGTGCTGCCAGCTTTGCTGCAGAGGTTGAAGGGGTGGGGGGGTCAGCATGTCAGTGCTCAGACCATACACCGCACACTGCATCAAATTGATCTGCATGGCTGTCATCTCAGAAGGAAGCCTCTTCTAAAGATGATGCACAAGAAAGCCTGCAAACAGCTTGCGGAAGACAAGCAGACTAAGGACATGGATTACCGGTACCATGTCCTGTGGTCTGATGAGACCAAGATAAACTTATTTGGTTCAGATGGTGTCAAGCGTGTGTGGCGGCAACCAGGTGAGGAGTACAAAGACAAGTGTGTCTTGCCTACAGTCATGCATGGTGGTGGGAGTGTCATGGTCTGGGGCTGCATGAGTGCTACCGGCACTGGGGAGATACAGTTCATTGAGGGAACCATGAATGCCAACATGTACTGTGACATACTGAAGCAGAGCATGATCCCCTCCCTTCAGAGACTGGGCTGCAGGGCAGTATTCCAACATAACGACCCCAAACACCTCCAAGATGACCACTGCCTTGTTAAAGAAGCTGAGGGTAAAGGCGATGGACTGGCCAAGCAGGTCTCCATACCTAAACCCTATTGAGCATCTGTGGGGCATCCTCAAATGGAAGGTGGAGGAGCACAAGGTCTCTAACATCCAGCAGCTCTGTGATGTCGTCCTGGAAGAGGACTCCAGTGGCAACCTTTGAAGCTCTGGTGAACTCCATGCCCAAGAGGGTTAAGGCAGTGCTGGAAAATAATGGCAAATATTGACACTTTGGGCCCAATTTGGACATTTTCACTTAGGGGTGTACTCACTTTTGTTGCCAATGGTTTAGACGTTAATGGCTGTGTGTTGAGTTATTTTGAGGGTACAGCAAATGTACACTGTTATACAAGCTGTACACTCACTACTTTACATTGTAGCAAAGCGTCATTTCTTCAGTGTTGTCACATGAAAAGATAATAAAATATTTACAAAAATATGAGAGGTATATTGTGAGATTATATTATAATATATATATTATATACATATATATATATACACGCACACACACACTTGAATTACTGTAATATTCTAATAAAATTCTCAATATCCTGTTAAATACAGCTACATGCAATTCTACCAGCAACTACATTTTTTTTTATATAAAAACGTATAGAGTACAAAAGTTTCTATAAAGTGAAAATTAGAATACAGTGTGGGATATTTACCAAAACTGGTGCACACAGAATCTCGTGCAGCTGTGCATAATAACCAATCAGCTTCCAGGTTTTATGGTCAAAGCTTAAAATGATTGTAAAGTCTTGTTTTGTTTTTTTAAACAACATGTTCTACTTACCTCCTCTGTGCAGTTGGTTTTGCACGGAGCAGCCCGGATCCTCTTCTCGGGTCCCTCTAATGTGCTCCTGGCCCCTCCCTCCTGTTGAGTACCCCCACAGCAAGCAGCTTGCTATGGGGCCACCCCAGCCGAGTCACAGCTCCCTTTGTCCGTTCAGACACGGAGCCGCAACCCCACCCCGCCCCCTCTCTCGTGACTGTCTGATTTTGACTGATAGCAGTGGGAGCCAAACGCGGCACGCTGCTGTCTCAGCCAATGAGGAGGGGAGTCCGGGGCAGCTTAGACAATCCTGCAACTTCGCTGGATAAAGACAGGCTCGGGTAAGTATTAGGGGGGCTGCTGCACACAGAAGTTTTTTTGTTGTTCCTAATGCCTTCTATGCATTAAGATAAAAAAAAATCTTCTACATTTACAATCCCTTTAATAGCACAAGCTGAAGTTAGAAGCGGATTGGTTGCTATGCACAGCTGCATTGGATTCTGAGTGCTCCAGTTTTATCAAACGTCCCCCATTGTATCAATGTGTTTGAACTAAAATGGTGCCCACAAGAATCTTCTAAATTGCTAACTTGGTTTTTATAGGGAGCTCAAATCAACTTGGTTTTTGGAAAGTGCAAATCATGAGCATTCTGTATGCAGTATTATAACTGATATGTAGTACCCGGCGCTGCAAATAAAAGCCTTTTACATATTTGGCACTCATTCACGTGGGCATATTTATTGTGCACACCTGAGCAAGGGGCTGTTTTCACCTGCACAGGATGCACAGGCGTTCCGTGTATCCACATGCTGGCAGCTCCATTCATGTCTATTGGGACGCAGCCGCCAGACCCAATTTGATAGCCTTGTGGGTTCCAGAATGCGCACTGTTCGCGTTCATGGAAAGGCACCCACACCTGTAGAGCTGTCAAATTGGGGCCAGCAGCTGTGTCCGTGCAGCCAAGGCATCCCAATAGAAAATGGACTGCCTGCGGATGCACCTGTGAAGGCAGCCCTTCGCATGGATGTACACACCTGTGTAAATGAGGCCTTCTTGTGAAAACAGAGTCACATAAGTCTAAAGACGGAAAGAAGGGACCCTGCAAGGCCTTGAAACATTGATTTCTTATGCTGTACTCACAATAAACATGAAAAAAATCCTTTATTTGAAATGCTGGTGCCATTGTTATCTACTTCTGGAACAACACCATCCGCAGCAATAACTGAGCACCCACCAATTAAAGGCCAAGCAATGTGAGGAGTGCAGCTTCTATTTGGACTTCATAGGTCTCCATTCATCTGACCTGTACCCAAAACCTGCCCCCATTTGCCCAACCTGAGCCCTGGCCAACTGGAGATAAACCCTGTCCTCATCCCTTAACGTGTATGTAAATAATTCAGGTTTCTATTGCTCTGTTAAATACATCAATAAAAGCTCTCTTATATTTGTTTGAGAAGCGTAACAAAAAAAAAAAAAAAAAAAAAAAAAAAAAACACAAACACAACTTGTTTAGCCTGCCACAAATCCGCTGCTCTTCTGTGTCCAGGTCACTGCAGTGCTAGCTCAATTCCCATAAGCCCTATCCAGGTTACCTGTATACTACAGGACACCTCCCCATGGTTATGGAGATGAGGAGAGATAAGGGTTTGCTTGTGATTGTGAGTTTTGTCAGAATAGGATAGGAAGTGTGTTACTGGCAGGATCACTAAGTGAAAAAAAGGCAGAAAAAATAAAACTAATGCCACCCCTCTCTGCCAATCCCTCCATTGGCTGCCACTCGCCCCAACAAATTAAATTCAAAATACTAATAATTTACAAAGCCATCTACAACTCTGCTCCCGAATACATCACTAGCCTAGTCTCAAAATACCAAAACTAAATTGTCCTCTCCATTCCTCCCAAGACTTCCTGCTCTCCAGCTCCCTCATTACCTCCTCCCATATTCACCTCCAGGACTTCTCCCAAGCCTCTCCCATCCTGTCAGGCTGTCCCCAAATCTGTCCACTTTCAGGAGTTCCCTGAAAACTTTTCTCTTCAGGGAAGCCTATCCTGCCTCCACCTAACTACTGCACTTTTATTTTCTTCATCAGCTCATCCACCACAGTTATTGCCCTTTTGTATCACTTGACCCTCCCTTCTAGATTGTAAGCTCTAATGAGCAGGGCCCTCTGATTTCTCCTGTATTGTAATTGTACTGTCTGCCCTAATATTGTAAAGCGCAAACTGTCGGCACTATATAAATCCTGTATAGTAATAATAATAATAATAATGCAGCCACTGCATACAAGGATTGGTTAGCTGTAATACACTGTTTTCTTCTGTTTAGATACACTATAACAGCCCAATACCAGAACCGCAGCAGCTAACGGATGCTCTATGATATCGTACTATTGAATGAAGAATGTTTGGCTGAGCTCTGCTATTTGCCATTGAACTATAATCCATTTGCTATTTAACTAAAGTTGTTTAATATACTTCACACAAGTTTGCTTTAACCACTTCCATACCGGGCAAACTCTGGCACTCCTCTCCTACATGTAAAAATAGTCTTTTTTTTTTTGCTAGAAAATTACTTAGAACCCCAAAATATTATACTTTTTTTTTTTAGCAGAGACCCTAGGGAATAAAACTGCAGTCATTGCAATTTTTTTATGTCACACAAAATAAACTAACTTTTCATCAATTAAAAAAAAAAAAAACAGTAAAGTTAGCCCATTTTTTCTTGTATAATGTGAAAGATGATGTTGCGCGGAGTAAATGGATAGCTAACATGTCACACACACACACACACGCTCGTGGAATGGCGGCAAACTTCGGTACTTAAAAATCTCCATAGGCTACGCTTTAAAGTTTTTTACAGGTCACCAGTTTAGAGTTACAGAGGAAGTCAAGAATTATTGTTCTCACTCTAACGTTTGTGGCGATACCTCACATGCGGTTTGAAAGTTGTTTATATATGCGGATGCAACCTACGAATGCGCTTGCTTCTCCATGCAAGCACAAGGGGGGGAGCGCTTTAGTTTTTTTCTTTATTTTATTTAAAACGTATTTTTACACTTTCCCTTTATTTTTTTTAAATTACTTTTATTCCTATTACAAGGTATGCAAACATCCCTTGTAATAGGAACAGGGCATGACAGGTCCTCTTTATTGAAAGATATGGGGTCTGTAAGTCCCCACATCTCTCCTATAGGCTGGAAAGCCTGAGATTTTTAAAAAATAAAAATCTCAGGCTCTCCAGCCGAACACACGCCAGTGCTCACAACTGCCGGGCCTGAGTCAGAGATGAACGGGGATCATCTGGCTCGCTGATCGCACAGGCGAGCCGGTAGAAACACGGGAGGGCAGTTGGGGGGCGGTCTGTAAAAGCAATCAAACACTGATTGTTTTTACGGTGCAGGGAATCGCCAGCAGAGAAAAAAAAAAAAAAGATATCTGAATGATGTAGCCGCAGGCATCATTCAGATATCTCCAGTGAAAACCCAGGACATCATATGAGGTTCAGCGGTATAGAAGTGGTTAAAGTGACACTAAACTATATTCTTATGCTCCAAAGATAATCCATTCTTAATGGCCCTGTAATCTTTTCACGAAATGGTTTCTTACCAAGTTTTTTTGCTTCCTCCCAAATTTTTTTTTTTTTTTAAAAGAGCAGTGCACTGCTCTGTGTAATATACAAATCCTATAATCCATCTCAGGAGTGAGCAAGAGATTATATAT
The DNA here is from genome assembly GCA_018402905.1 of Glandirana rugosa. NCBI lineage: Eukaryota > Metazoa > Chordata > Amphibia > Anura > Ranidae > Glandirana > Glandirana rugosa. Next base: position 868,615 of record BLSH010561636.1, on the reverse strand, counting down.
ATATATATATATATATATTATAGTTTAGTGTCACTTTAAGTGTTGCAGATTTTCATCATTTAGATTACAGTGCCCTTTCAGCTGCTTACCTGTGTAGAAAGATCTAGGCTGCCATATTCTACCGTCTTATGTGCCCTCTGATGGTCACAATAATATTTATTTGGCTTCCACTGAGGTGGCGAATGTGTTTGAGGTGGTGGGTTGTTGGGAAGGTTGAGCTGCATCATTACCATTCCGCCACCAGGGGGAGGTACAGCTAAAAAAAAATAAAAGACAAGATAAGGGTTTTGTGATATTCGGAGCTTATTCTAATCTAAACCAAAGCAGCGGCTGGTATAAGGAACAAAGGCTACTATATACATGCCTAATTTCAGCACTAGAAAAATGAATAAACGTGAAAGCTGTACGTTAAAGTGGTTGTAAACTCTTTACAACCACTTTAACCCACAGGTAAGTCTATAATAAGGATTACCTGTAGGTTCCCTGCATATTTCCTAAACCTGCACGGTTTAGGAGACATACAGTGTACTTGCATGTGCCGACGTCATTGGGCACATGCACCATGAAGAAATGACTCCCGTGCAGTTTCTTCACCAAGGACAAAAGTAAGTAAAAGGACAAAAGTTCACAGAACAGCAACACAAGTACATGAACTTTATAGGAGTCTGGACACAGATATTTAACAGGGCTGTACAAAGTTCAAATAAGGCATGGACTTCTGCGACCACAAAGTCATGAGTGACAGGGGTGAGACAGTGTTCTGTCAAAACAGCCAACTCGTTGAAATCTCCACCCATCACTTCCGGTTACTTTCCAGCATCAGTAATTGGAGGTTTGGACGAGTTTGCGGTTCTGACACAACACCAGCAGTGTATACTGTACGGCGCATGATATGAGTAAACCTTGTTAGTCTGCCTGGTAGTAAACCAACATGGCCGCCTCCAACTTTTTCCTCCTTAGCCGCAGTTCTGTCAAAGCAGCCAAGTCGTCCTGTACCGTAGTGTCAAGTACTCCCAACAGGCCATGTTTTGGGAATTTCTCTTAGATAACATAGCTGTCCAAAATACCAAGCCATTGATTCTGAATTAAAGCACCCGTGCAAGATAAAGGAAAACCTGCAATCATGGCCTGTTAGGGGTGCTTGAGGACAGGGTTGAGAACTGCTGGTGTATACGTTCCCGGTGTTGTGTCAAAACAGCCAACTCATCCAAATCTCAATTTACTGATGCTGGAGAGTCACCGGAAGGGACGTGGTTGGAAATTTTGTCAAGTTGGCTATTTTAACAGAACCTTGCTTATGGGTTTCAATTGGTCCACAACAGGGGTAGGCAACATTAAAGAGGTGGAGATCTACCTGAACAACATGGGAGAAGTCAAAGATCACCGGGCATAGCGTTGCCCTCTCACACCTGATTCAAACCTCTAATTGCTGTACTACCGTGTCGCAATTGTGTGCATTACACAGCAATCATGGGTTTGAATCAAGTGGTGGAGGCGGCAACATATCAACCCCTCACCACCTGTCAAAACACTCAGATCGCTTTTCAGAGGAGCAGCAGTGTCTGCTGTACTTGTGAATGAGCAGCAGCACCCTTAGGGCCTGTTAACACCTAAAGTTGGGGGGGGGGGGCGGTAAAACCCTTTCAGAAAGTGTACCAAACGCACAGGACACAATAGAGGTCTATGGCTAAGTGCAGCAAACCCCCAGGGAAAGCTGCAGGTACACTGCACCCACGGTGTGGGTAAACTGCAGCATATCAGTGTGAAAGCAGCCTTATACTATTATGCCCAGAGTAATGCTTCACTCTAACCTTAAAAAGTCTTCTTTGCTGGTGCTGGCACCACTCTGGAGAGCACTAACCGGGATAAGAGGTGGATTGCAGTTGGTATCACTCCGCATGAGACATGAGTCATCACTACAGAGGCGGAATCCGCTTATGCGGCTCTTGCATCATAAAACAGCTCTAACTTTACAAGTAGTCCCTCTGCATTGCACTCAGTTTCATGCTCTGGGGTGGAGGGTCAGCAAGCCCAGACCTACCAGTCACCTGTCCACGGTCTGCATGTACATGCGGTACACCCCTGGTGTACAAAGATCCCAGGACAAAAAGTGCATACAGCTCAATAGTCACACATCTCTTTATGTACCTGCACACGGAGGGCCCTGCAGTGCTTGAGAACACGGAGAGGTTGCTCTAGGGAACTGCATCTGGTCAGACCCTGGATGGTGCATATATCCTACCGAGGAGCTGAAAATATACAGATTTATTTTCATTATTATACAACACGGGAACACTCCCACAGCTTTCAGATTGGGAGCAAAATGTAAGATCTGGACATACACAAACACTTACTAAAATGTCATGCAATCACTATTACAGGCAAGTTAACATATTACATTTTTCAGTTTATCATATTTTTTTAAATCATAATGGAAGGAAACACAAAACAGAGCAAATAATTTCAAATATAAGTGTGAATGAAATCGGTCAGTCTGTACATTGAATTAAAAGGAATGAGTCCAGCAAACATGGCATGAAACATTTGGTGCAGCATATGCATCGGTGTCCTGCAATCAATTGCATATTGTGAAAGCATCGTCCACATAGAACAAATACGGTCATGTTTTATAAGACACTAAACTAAAGCTACCAATAATTTTAAAGGGTTAGCTCACCTTCACCAAAAAACTGCCCATGCAGGTAAGGAACGCCTGTAGATAAAAACAAACTGTGCAGCTTTAACCACTTGACCTCTGGAAGTTTATAACCCCTTTATAACCAGGTGATTTTTTTGGGATACATCACTGCCTTATTTTAACTGACAATTGCGTGGTCATGTAGTGCGGTAACCAAATGAAATGTATGTCATATTTTCCTACAAATAGAGCTTTTTTTTTTGGTGGTATTTGATCACCTTTTTTTCTACTCTTTGTGCTATAAAATAAAAAAAGACCAAAAATTTAGAAAAATATTTTTTTTTTTACTTTCTGCTATATTACATCCAATAAAAAAAAAAAATTTGAAAGAAATTTAATTTTTTCATAAATTTTGGCCAGTATGTATTCTGCTACATGTTTTTGGTAAACAAACCACAATAAGCGTGTATTGATACATTTTACGCAAAAGTTATACTGTGTACAAACTATGGTATAGATTTATGGAATTTATTTATTTTTTTTTTTTTTATACTAGTAATGGCGGCAATCAGCAACTTGTAGCTGGACTGTGATATTGTGGCGGACAATTGGACACCGACACTTTGGGTGAACCAGTGACACCATTAAAGTGATCAGTGCTAAAAACATGCACTGTCACTGTACAGACACTGGCTGGGAAGGGGGTTAAACATCTAGGGTGATCAAAGGGTTAACTGTGTGCCTAATCAGTGTTTTTAAGCCGTGTGTGAGGTGCTTTTACTACGGAAAGTGATTAATTTTATTCCCTGCAGGGACACAAAATCCATCCCTTCCCCCTATGAGGGCAGATCTGCCTGGTTTACAGGAAGATCTCCATTGTGTGTGTTTTACCGACACTGGATGTCCGCTGGCACCCGCTGATCGGTTTCTGCTGTGCGCCTCCTGTAGGCTGAAGTGCAGGATCCGGTGTATATATACACACACACGTGATCCTGCACAGTAGGGCCACCCTGTAGCAGCAAATCTGCTATAGGGCGGTCTGGAACTGGTTAAGGTAGAATTTGAATAGAGTAAGGGAGGGTTATAACCTGTCAGATTATTTTTTTTTGCCATCTGTGTCCCATTAGGGAGATTTACTTTCACTTCCTGTCCCATAGCTAAAACAAAACTTGAGGATATCCCTGCAAATTAAGGGAATCCCTTGGGAACCCCCAGGTCACCAGAACTAGTGTCCCCATTACAGTCTATTAGCGCATACAAGGGGCTTGAATCAGAGCTCGCACCTGTGATGCTGGAGGTAAACAGTAAGAGCTTGGAGTCTTTTAGCAACAAGGCAGGATGAGATGCCACCTGTAGGAGTTTTTCAGCCAGGCTACGTATTTTTATCTACAAGCGCTCCTTACATGCACAGGCAGATTTTTTGGTAAAGGTGAACTATGTCTTTAAATTTGTGTGTTGTGTCTGGTTCCCACACCCTGGAATCACGTTTACCTCAAGTTATTTTGTTGCCCTGGTGAAATAACGCTGTAATAGACTGGCATCCCTGCCGTCGGTAAGGGCCCCTGGTTGGATTGGTTAGGGATGAGCACCTGTTGGTGATATGGCTGTTGGGGTACAGACTGGGAGCCTTGCCGAACTGGAACCTGGAAAAAGAAAAAAACACAGGTCATCCACAATGGTCAAGGCAGAGGTCTACATCACTGCAACCAGAGGGTATCATTCTCGGCTGCAGGTTTTTGTTTTGTCTAATAAATGAAAGGAAACATCTGTTTAAAATGATCACAGAAGCAACATCTGATTTCCTCCAGTTTTGAGATTGAAACCCTAAATATCACAATCAGGATAAGGGTAAAGGGCACACCGCCCATGGTCAGCAGTCTGTTAGCGGGTACTACTTTACCAACTCATTGCTATAACCAAGCTAATACCCCTCCACAGGTTTTAAGGTTTTTCTAAGCAAAGCTGAAGATGTACAAACCGCTTTAATAACACTCTGCACTCCTGTTCTTTGTGCTTTAGCAACTGTAGGAATTTGCTAAGCTCCTCCCCGAGAAAAGCCCCCCCCAACACATGGGCGTTTAGCCGCATAAAGCGGCAAGAATCTGCTAATTTTTGTTGCCGCTCAGCCTACATTAGCCAATGACAAGCTGACAGCATCCAGCGCTGTTCACATGTAGCCACGCACCACAGGGTTACTTGCCGTTCGGGGCGGATAGTCGAGCCTGGATGCAGTCCAGGTAGCAGATAACTGCTGGTGTGCAGCTACAGGCAAACAGCGGCGGCCGCTGTCACCCTGTCATTCGTACATTTAGGCTCAGCGCCCTCCTCTATTTGCATACACCTTTGATTCCAGCCGCAAGAATCCACTGATTCTTGTCACTAGAATCCAGTGTCTGTGGGTAAACGGTCGAGTGAGACCTTGGTTTTCCCCTCCAGCCCCCTCTCTAGGTATACCTCTCAGACAAAAGTTGTAAAATCTGCAATTAACCCTATAGGCCATAGGAAATGGGACGCTGGGAATTATAGCGGACGTTCCCTTGGATCATGAAAAATACAATAAATGCTGGAATGCCAAGAAAAAAAAAAAAACCTGCAGTGCCTTGAAAAAGTATTCATACCCCTTCAAATTTGCCAAATTTTTTCATGTGACAACCAAAAACGTAAATGTATTTTATTGGAATTTTATGTGATAGACCAACACACACATAGAGGCATATAATTGTGAAATGGTAGGCAATGAATGGTTTTCAAAGTTTTTTACAAATAAATATCTGAAAAATGTGGCGTGCATTTGTATTCAGCCCCCATTACTCCAATACCGCCAACTAAAATCTAGTGGAACCAATGGCCTTCAGAAGTCACCCAATTAGTAAATAGAGTCACCTGTGTGTAATGAATTCTAAGTATAAAATACAGCTGTTCTGTGAAGCCCTCAGAGGTTTGTTAGAGAATCTTAGTGAACAAACCGCATCATGAAGGCCAAGTAACACACCAGACAGGTCAGGGATAAAGTTGTGGAGAAGTTTAAAGCAGGGTTACGTTACAAAAAAAAATATCCCAAGCTTTGAAAATCTCATGGAGCACTGTTCAATCAATCATCCGAAAATGGAAAGGTGATTTGATCAGTTTCGCTGCCTTAGTAATTGCCACAGCCGTTTCGTCTGAGTGAAATCCTGAAAACATGACCTGTTGGGGGTCTTTGAGGACTGGAGTTGGGAAACCTTGTGTTCGAGTTTTCAAAAGGCTTGACTGGGGCGGAGGTTCGCCTTCCAGCAGGACAAAGACCCTAAACATACAGCCAGAGCTACAATGGAATGGTTTAGATCGAAGCATATTCATGTGTTAGAATGGCTCAGTCACAGTAATTGTAATGAAAGGCGATTCTACAAAGTAATGACTCAGGGTGGCTGAATACAAATGCCCCCCAAACAATTTTGAAAACCATTTATCATTTTCCTTCCACTTCACAATTATGTGCCACTTTATGTCAGTCCATCCCATAAAATCCCAATAAAATACATTTTCGTTTTTGGTTGTAACATGACAACATGTGGGAAATTTCAAGGGGTATGAATACCTTCAAGGCTCTGTATGTACACCTTTCACAGTCTGTTGAACCTGTGGGGCATTTGCGTTAATTGTTCATAAGCCTGAGGCTATCTTCAGTAAGGACAGAGTACTATCGCTCCTTTCACTTTACAGATTTAATGCCACCCCCCCTCCCCTGACATGTACATGTCATCTGGTAGGGGGAAAAAATGCATCATCCCCCAACCAGATGACTTCTCCTTAGAAGGCACCAGCGCCTACAGAAACCAGGAAATGCAATTCATTTAGATGTGAATAACCAAGTTAATCTTGGACTTGACTTAGATGTTTTGGAAGCAGCATACAGAGGTGCTAGCACCATGTATTTTTAGTGTTGTGTGAAAAAGGTCCGCTTTAAAGTATATGTGAACCCTCACCTTGTTAAATGGTTTGACTTTCATTTCTATTTTAAACAAATTTTTTCTGTTTTTTTTTTTTTTTTTTTTTTTTTAAGTATACAAAACAAATACCTTTTCCCCCTGCTCTAAGCTGCTTAAGGATCTGAGAGAGCTAGTAGAGGAGATACAGCAGTACACTGGTCTTCCCAGTGAACGATTGTGCAGGGGGGGGGGGGGTGCTCATGTTTAGTGTAGACACTTTTTATTATGAAAGCATGGGACCAGGTATGTCACACAAAAGGAAACAATGCAAAAAGAACAGGACACTTTCTCATGCAAGTACATGATACAGCAGACACATATCAGGAATATGAAATGTTGGGGTAACATTCAAAGGAGAAGTACAGCCAAAGCTTGTTTGGCTGTACTTCTCCTGGGGATCACAGGAGAGCTGTTTGTTCTGCACTCCGGTGACCCTTTTCAGAAGACTGAAGCCTGCTGTCACAGAGCCGGTCCAGGCTCAGGATAGATTGCGACCAATGCGAAGCGAAGCTCCTGGGCTTTGGCACCCGACTGGATCGAAAAACCAACAATTATATATTGGGGTGTTTCAGAGCGGTGATATGTTTGCAGATCGCCTAATTGCCAAAAACCTAGTTCATAATACCTGGTAAGAGGGCACTGAGGAGTACTGCACCATCACACCCTGAATAGGATTGGCTAGACTGCCAGGCTGGCCACTAACCAAGGTCTGATTCTGAGGCTGCTGGACATTCACCATACCCTGGTAGTTTGGTTGCTGGCTGGGCATTACAGTCGTGTAACCTGAAAAGAGAAGATAGAGGTGTAAACCAAGAGGGATCATTAATACACCGTGAACATCACTCTATATTAGGACCCAAAATTTAGGAATCAGTAGGAGCAAGTGACTCACACTGGGCATCATAGATAAAACCTGATTGGTTATTATGGGCAAAAGGCAGTCCTTCAGACATTTTTATAGGCAGGCCCCAATGCCACTCATGGCCAATGATGTCACCAATCTTTACTAAAAGAGGACAAAATTAATTTTAATAAATTGCAGTTTAGCTTACAAAAATGTATTGTGACCACGCTGTAAAAAGAATAAAAAATCTACTTTTCTCTTGGAAAAAAACAAACAAAAAAAAAAAAACTGAAATAACACAGGAATAAAAGAGAAGGAAAAAAAACACAGGAAAAAACAAAGACTATTACCAACTTTCAGAACACGCATCATAAAATGTCTATTTCTCTGACAAGCATTGAAAAGATCCATTTCAACATAAAGGGCTGAGGATCAACTTTTTTGTTATTTAGCCACCCCCAGTCGGGATTCTCCTTGACCCAACAGTGGGAGGCAGTGACTATAAAGACATTTGTGTCGTGCAGAATAAGGGAAGAGTGTTCACTTAAATTGAATCCGCAGTCTGCACATTCAACAAGAACAAATACACCCCGCTGTGTTTCAATAAAAGGCGCAGACATCAAGTGCTGCTCCCCCGCACAGCGGTAACATGGAAGGGGAGTCGAGATGAATCCTGCAAACCCAGTGCACCATTTAATTTACATATTAAAAAAAAAAAAAAACCTCAATAAAAATGGAGGCTCTCTCCTTCACCGCCGGCTGCCAGCCATACATTTACTGTCATTGTAAAAAGGGCTTTATCCTCATATCATTAGACATCAACTTAAATAGTGACATAAGAGCTAAGCCACCCTTGGGCTGCAGTCTGCGCAAATCTTTGAAGGTGACAGTTTCATTTGCATCTTCATACACACAAAAAAAATAGTTTAAAAACGTTCACAATGTGTATTTTAAACACCGAGGTGGCTCATCACTGAGCTTTCAAAGGAGAAACTCTACTTTTATCTGCCTCCAATCTGTCTTATCAAAGCAGATGTAAACCAAATCGCTCAAACCTCATATCAGCTTTAGCATATTAAAGGGGTTGTAAAGTCTCATGTTTTTTCACCTTAATGCAATGCATTCTATGCATTAAGGTGAAAAACCTGTGTTTCAGCTGTCCCCCAGAGCCCCCATTTTTCTTACCTGAACCCGATCTTTCCAGCGACAAGCATGAGCTCCAGCTGCTGTCTCGACTCGTCATTGGATATATTGATAGCAGCAGGAGCCATTGGCTCCTGCTGTGGTCAAATACAGTGAAACAGGAGCCGGGCACGGGGCTGAGTCCTGCCGTCTGTGTAAATGGACGCAGCAGCGTAACTCGGGAACGCGCCTGCACGGGTGCCCCCATGGAAGCAGAACTCCGTGGAGGAACCCGATTTAGAGAAGGAGCCAGTGCACCCTAGAAAAGGAGGATCAGGGCTGCTCTGTGCAATACCCTTGCACAGAGCAGGTAAGTATAACATGTTTATAAAGATTATTTTTTTTTTAAAACAACAATCACTTTAAAGTGGTATTAAACTCCAAAGCAAACATATTGCAGATTACTAATTCTCAGACGGCTGCATTCCTTTTCTTTTTTTAGGCTTTCTTTCCATTATTTTCACCTGGGGATCCTGCCAGTAAGTGTTTTTCAACAGAACAAATGGTTCAGCAGAAGTAGAAGTCACAGGGTTGAGACAAACCATTTACTACCGACAGGGATGCGTACAATGATCAGCTTTAAATCCTGGTGCGCAACCTGCGGCCCTTGGACCTCAGCAATCTGTAGTAGCAGCATTGATTAGGGTCATAGCATTGATCTCTACCAGCCTCATGTAACATGGTCCCAGTTTCATATTGTCTTCAGCAGCATCTCCCCACCAACAATGTATCCTGTCCTCAGTCTCTGACCCTCATTTCCCCTATTAGGTCTGCATATTCTGACAGCCCTCTGAAGCATTACATATATTGAACATTATGAGCAGTCTTTGGTGATGTCAGGGGCCACATCTGAGGCCCCCCTTTAGCTCATAATTTGACCACCGATTGAAAAAACAAAAAACAAAACCCTATTGCTAGAACTGCTTGTGTTTGGCTTCAATTTGTAAGGCCTCATGTACACTGCTGCTGGTAAACGGACGTTTAGGAGCAGTTGGGCGTTTTGTTTTTTTTTCAGCTGCCCCTGAACGCTCCTGTATGTTATCTTATCAGTAAATGTACACAGGGTCGTTTATAGTCTTTTCTAGGCAGTTGAGTTTAGAGGCTTTTCTTGGAAAGCAATGCGTTCAAATGGAAGTTCAGAGGCATTTGAAAAGCCAAATGCCTGTAACATCTTGTAAACGTGCCTAAACGTGGCAACTCACGTTTAGCAGCATTTAGTTTAGAGAAGTTTGTCATTTTGAAAAAAAAAAAAAAACGCTTCTAGACGCTAACGCGGCAACACGTGGCAAAACGCCGTTTTTAAGCGTCGGTTTCCCGGTCATTGTGTGAAGGACACAATCTCGTGGGGATGAGGCTTACTTCCTCCTGTCGCCCTTGGAAACCTGTCGTCGTAACCATTAGACCTCCCCTCTTCTCTCCCCTCACAATCTACATGATCTCAATCTAAAATCTATGTGAATTCCGAATTCCGTACATGTACCCTGCGAAAAAGTTGGAGAGGACTTACTGTCGATCTTTGGCTGCGAATTTTTGCCGCAAAACGGTGCACAACGGCGCAATCGCAGATCTTCGCAAAAAAAAAAAAAAAGTTTTACTGTTTG
>BLSH010561636.1:829317-848719 GCA_018402905.1 Glandirana rugosa | reverse complement strand
TTTTTTTTTATATAATACAACTTAGTTGTGATGAATTAATTGTGGAACTACTAATTTCATCGTACGTCTGGACTTTATTAACTTATTTACGAGGGTCCACACCAGCAAAGAATACAGGGGTTTATCTGTCAGAAGTGGTGTGACATATACATATACATATACACACACACACACACACACCACTTCTGACAGATAAACCCCTGTATTCTTTGCTGGTGTGGACCCTAAGCTTTGCCGCTACTACAAACGAGGATTTATAGAACATTACCCGATTCATCCAATGAGGTAAAGCACCATGATAAAAACAATAAGCTAAATTTTCACGAAGATATCACTAGTTTGTAAAGTTAAAAGAGGAAAGCGCATTTATTCAATTATTTCAGGTCTGCATGCTACTTTAATCATCAAGGTGTTAATTAAGTAGTGTTGATTCAACATAATATATTTTTTTTTATCTTCCATCCCCGAGGGCACGAAAAAAGCTTAGAAAAGCAGTGTTCGTGCGCATCCTGGAACAATGCGCAATACATCCCTCGAGTTCAGAAATAATTAAGAAAATAGATAACACTGCCAGAATCACTTTGGACTGTGTTAGCAAATTCTCGGACAATATATATGAAAAAAAAAAAAAATGACAAACCGCGGGAGCGTTGATTACAGAAGCCTGGAGGATAATTACACTCTTTAAGATAATTACAGCTATCGTGACCCGCAATATTTTTATATATTTTTTTTAATCAAGTCTGAGAGGATGAGAGATAATGAATTGGTGGTGTAAAGGCTGAAGGTATTCAGTTGCTTAGAACTCACTTCATCTTCAATTACTGAGCTTATATTACAACGTACACTTGAAGAGACGATGTAAGGGTAATTAACAAGTCACAAGTTAGACAAAAGCTCTTTTTCCAGAAGATAGATTCAAATTGAAAAAGAAGCACGGAGGCCATCCGTGGTACACAGGCGCGCATTAGAGCGCATCTGGTTTGTTTGTTTTTGGTGCAGATCTGGGTACTGGGTTTTTGGCGCAAAAAAAAAAAAAAAAAGGAAATAAAATTTCTCCCAAGTGTGCCTTACCGCTAACCTACCCCAAACTGTAAAAAAGCCCATAACATAGAATCCTTCCTTTCACTGAACCTTAACACCTAAAAATGATGCCTTCAATCACCTCTTTAAAAAGGGCTTGTAAAGGTTTTTTTCCCCTATAAAATAACAAACGGGTTTTGCACTGAGCAGCCCCGATCCTCTTCTGGGGTGCCCCGTCAGCACTCCTGGCTCCTCCCCTCCAACAGAGGGCCGCTTTTCCTAGGGGGCACCCAGGCGGGTGCGCTCCCAAGTCCCACTGCTGCGTCCATTGTACAGACAGCGTGGGGGGGATCTGCAGCAAAAAAAAGGTTTTCACGTAAATGCTCAGAATGCATTAAAGGTGAAAAACCTTGAGACTTCACAACCACTTTAAAGGGACCCTGTCATTACACAGCCACCTTTATTCAATTGGCCACCTGTAAAAGCAGTAATGTACTGAGCTTTCCATTGACTCATGTATTCAAGTGGCTGCTTCTCTTCTTGCCAGTCGCTGTGTGTATTCTACACTTGCAGGTATGTATAACACTTGCTCACACCCTTGGCTTGCAGGATTTGCAAACCAAGTGGAGGGCAGCAAGCTTGCAGCAACTAGGGGTTGGAGATGTGGCGATCCGCATGTGTGAAAGGGGCCTTACACTGGGTGAGAACTGACTAACTGCCATTGAATTAACCAGTGACACTAATTACTAATACAGTGATTAGTAATCATACTATACATGGTCACTGTACCAATGACATTGGCTATGTAGGGGTTAACATCTCGGGTAATCAAGGGATTAAATGTGTGCCTAACAAGTGTTTATGTAATGTGTGCTGCTTTCTACTAAATATCTGTTTCTTATCCCTGCTTTGCAGGAATAAGAAACAGATTGTTCCCTCTGCACAGAGCCCTGTTTTGATTGTCAACACAGGGCTCTGGGCTGTGACTGGACCAACCAGCAGCTCCTGGCTATGAATCATTGCCCAGGATCTGCTGACAAACTCTCGCTGTGACAGTGGGGGGGGGGTTCGCATGGGGGTCCCCTAAACACAGAAGCGACGTACAGGCTACCTGTTCGCTGCACATTGCAGGCATTCTGCATGTGGTTAAACAGATCTTTTATATCTGTCTTACAAATAAACATTTCGTACATGACAAAGGGTTCTCAGAACGCTATGGGTTAGCAAAAAGAAACAGCAAAGCAGAAGCTGTCTGCCTTGAGGCTGGCTTTGTTCAATTAAAACTTCTGACTGAGCCATCTTGATGTGCCATGGCAAAAGCTCAAATTTGGTATTCGCAATCTTTACAGGAGGCCGATGTGAGGCAAAGTGGTGTCACTGGCACCTAGGCAAACAAGCTAGGAGCCAGGAATGTAAGGTAATTAAAACATATCTAAACTTGACTTGTTACAAGGCTCTGGGTGAGAATTTTCTTGTTCCCTTTACTTTACCTCTTGTTTAGGACCTGTGCCCTTGTCTCTCCCTTCTGCGATTGCTACCCTTCTTTCTCCGTCCCACTCTTCCCAAACCCCTCCCATTCTCCTGTCCCCCCCTTTATGCGTTTTCCCATTTCGTTTGGAAACTTCCCATTTGTAGTTCCTTTGCGGTTATGTACCTGATCCTGTATTTTAGTCCTTGCTCCCTTATTGTGTCATACTGGCCCATTGGGGAATCTCTCCTGGTCCCAGTATTTCTAAATTTATATTCAGCAAGATTGCATTACTAAGTTATGGCTCCTCTGTATAGGTTGGGAAATTTGGAGGGGTCTACCACTGTACCTTGCGTTTTTAATTTATTGCAGGGTCAACTTTTAGACTGGGTTCACACCTAATACAGATGCGTCACATAGCAGGGGTCCGGTGCGACCCAGTTCTCCGTTTCAGGGACGAATCAGGCCTGTATTTTTGCCTGAATTTGGACCTGAAACTGAGCCAAAAATGCACAAGACCCCTGTGCAATTCGATCCTCAGCCTCCACGGAGATGTCTGAACCGGCTCTATTGAGAGCAGGTCACAATCTCCTGTCAGATCAAATGGATAAGGGGAAACCCACATCCAATTTGCACCAGTGTGAACCCCGTCTAACTGAACCACCATTTAAACTATGAAACCACTATTCTCTCTAGACTAGAGTTATCTGGAAATCAAAAAGTTAGTATATTTTGCTGCTATGCTTTGCGATATCAAATAAAAAAAAAAAAAAAAAAAAAAGACTTGAATAATTATGCTTTAAAAAGGGGTCGTAAAGTCTTTTTTTTTTTTTTATAATCACAAACATGTCATACTTACCTCCTCTGTGCAAGGGTTTTGCACAAAGTGGCCCCGCAGCGGTGCTCCTGGCTCCTCCTCTTCTTGATTGCACCATTGGAGAGCTGGTCTCACTCGTGCGGGCGCGCTCCATTGACACAGACAGCAGGACTTGGCCCCGCCCACCGGCTCCCAGGTCATGGGATTTGATTGACAGCAGCGGGAGCCGATGGATGTGCTATCTATCCATCCAATTAGGACCCGAGACACCGGCTGGAGCTGCCGTGCTCGTCCCCGTCGCTGAAAAGACCGGGTTCAGGCAAATAATAGGGGGGCTCTGGGGTGCAGCTGCATCAGAGGAGATTTTTCACCTTAACCAGCCGCCGACCGCCCGCCGTGGCTTGCCGGCGGCAACTTGGCTCGATATCCCAAGCCGCCGTCACCTGGCGGAGGCTGCAAGATGGTGCTCACTGTGTTCCCGGGGGAGCCAGGGAGCGGGTAGGGCGGACTCGATGTCCGCTTGCTCCCCACGATTGCTCCCCTGCAGTGACAGGATGGAGGTCCGTGTATGTAAACACACGGATCTCCGTTCTGACAGGGGGAAGGAATGTGATTGCAGGATCCCCACGATCACTCTTGTGCCCCACTCAGCCCAGCCCCCATACAGTTAGGAACACAGTCAACCCTTAGAGCACCCCCTGCAGGTTAACCCCTTCCCTGCCAGTGACATTTACACAGTAATCCATGCATAGCGCTGATCGCTGTATAAATTCCAATGGTCCCAAAAAAAGTGGCAAAATGGTCCATGTCTGCCACAATATCGCAGTCCTGCTAAAAATCGCAGATCGCCGCCAAAAAAAATAAATACCCCATAAATTAATTCCCATCATTCGCAAATGCTGCAATTTTTCTGCAAACCAGTCAATAGATTGCCGATTTTTTTTTACCAAAAATATGAAGAATATAAAATTGGCCAAAACCGATAAATACGTGTATATATATTTTGGATTTGGATTTTAGCAAAAAGTGAGAATTATTGGGGGGTGTTTTTTTTGCAAAATTGTTGCTCTTTTTTTGTTTACAGTAGTGATCAGAAATTATGCAGGAAGTGATCAAATACCACCAAAAGAAAGCTCTATTTGTGGGGAAAAAAAGGACGCAAATTTCGTTTGGGTACAACGTCGCACGACCGCGCAATTGTCAGTTAAAGCGGCGCAGTGCCACATTGCAAAAAGTGGTCTGGTCCTGAAGTGGGAAATCCTTCCGGGGCTGAAGTGGTTAATGCACAGAATGCAATAAGGTAAAACCCCTTTTAAAGCTGCCCAGAGCAAGGGACAAAACTGATTGGATATAAACTGAATGACTATTCAGATGAATTGCTACCAAATCAAAAGGAGATTGTACAGAGACTGCAATCAAGTTGTACCATATGTGGAATGAGGCCAGCTTACTGGGTAACATCCACAAGATCTTTTTCTTTTATCTAGATCTCACACTGGGGGGAGTAGCAAGGAGCAATTCCTTTCCAAATTACACTCCCCTTTTTAATTTAACACACACAAAAAGTTGCTGATTTTTTAATACATTTTAAAATGATGCAAATGTTGAAACTGAAAAGAAAGCTAAAACAAAAAAACAAAAAAGTATTCCTAGGAAACCTCTGTACTCAAAATGAAAGCAAATCCCAGCGCAGCTGAACAATTTCATTTAATTAAAAACGTCTAAAGGAAGATTTAGAAATCGGAGAGGTTGGCATCACATCTGCGCCAATGAACCCACATCATAACTGATGAATCAATCACCCAATCTTTAATGCAATTCATTTTAATACCGGTGCAGACCTTCCACCGGTTCAGACTGTCTCTCTCTTAATTCTGCTGGGTTTTAGCCTTTATTACTTGGAGAAATGTTTTGCTTCCTCGGAAGCCGTACAGGAGAACCAAACCAATCAAAAAACTGCAACATTTCCTAATAATAGTTAGAATTATTTCAACATGACATGCAATTTTTTTTTCTTTTAATCCCACACAGCCAAAATTAATCAACTCGTTTACAGTAATCTGAGCTCATTCATAAAAACTTACGGAACAAGGTTAAAGAAAATTAGAGGTGAATTTCAAGCAAACAGCTAAATACACAAGTGAAATAATTCTATATGGACATGAGCGCTGCAAGTCTCAGTTTAGTTTTGTGAAAAGCCAAGCAGAGAGCGAGGCAGAGACTTTACCCCAGCGCTGGTGTCTGAGACCTGCAGTGTTCAGATATGGGGCAGAGACACCACACCAATGCTGGTGTCCGAGACACGCAACATACAGAGATGGAAGTAAGAGACATGGGTGCCACGGCTGGTGTCTGAGACCTGCAGTGCACAAAGATGGGGCAGACTCCACACTAATTTTGGTGTCCAAGACCTGCAGCCAGGGCTGCTGTTAGAAATGACGGGGCCCCATACAGCCTACCTGACAGGGCCCCCGCCCCAGCTGAAAGTGACTGAGGACATAGATTTAACAGTCCCTTTCTCTGCAGCCTCAGCTACACAGATGAATGAAATGGAAATGCTCTGAAACTTCCTGCTCATTAGCTGAAGCATAGTAAACAGATAATTATGCTTCAGGAATGGATAGACACAGGAGTGAATGGTACAGATCAATCACTGTGTTCATTCAGGAAAGGAAGGGGCCAGTAAATTACATTTACTGGTCCCTTCCCCTGCTCTCCATCCTGAAACATCCCCATGTACCCGCAGCAGCTGCCAGTGGGAGACGAGTGAAGCTGGCAGTGCTACGATAGAAAGTAACACACAGGGGCGCCCAAACAGCAGATGAAAGGAGTGCATGTGCTAGAGCCAATCCCCCTGCAGCCAGGGGGAGGGAGAGGAGAAGCTGGCAGCGCTGCAGGGGGAGGAAGAAGAAGATTGGTGTCTGTAATAAGACCGTACAGCCGGCCCTCCTGCTCAGGAGGTGCCTGGGCCCCCCTTTTAAACTGACGGGGCCCGTGCCCAGTACAGAAGGGTCAGCTGTACTGCCTTATCAGCAGCCCCGCATGCACGGTAGGAGGAGACATATATGCTGGTGTTGGAGACCTGCAGCGTGTGACTTGGGATCTGACTTGCGTCATTCCGACTTCAAAAAAGGTTCCTGTACTGCTTCAAGGACACTTCTATCCAACTTATGCCCATAGAATTCAATGGAAGTTGCCTCAAAGTCAGATCCCCATCTATATTGAAGTGACTTTACAGGAAAAAGAAAAGAATTTACCCAGTTACTCCCCACAAATTACCCAGGCAACCCCCTCCCTCCCTTCTCAGATTGACCACAGGCAAAGTCGCCTGGCATTGAGGACGCTTTAAGTCGCGTTATAAATTGCCCAATAGCGTGTTGAAGTCACGTTCAAAATCGTCTAGCAAAGTCACGCCTGAAGTCGGATCGCCCCTGTGTGAACCGGCCCTGAGGCATAACTCCCCAAAGAGGGGCAGTATACTAAACCTCCTGCTTTTATACCTTCCTATGCTACAATAAAATCAGCCAAATCACGCTATAACACTACAAATATTAAGATTAATTCAACTTTTGCTAGTGACATGTGTGTGCAGCCAACAGAACTCACAAGTTTTCCTTTGGCTTATCGCATCAAAGAATGACCAGAAGGATTGTTCCGCTTTCCAGCTGTTTCCCCATCTGTCGGCATGTACCACTGACATTACAATAAGTGGCATGAATGGGATTCATGATGCTCAGTTTAATTTAGAAGATGAAGACATGCAGCTTGCTGTCCGATCTGAACTGACAATTTAAATGATTTAAAGCGGACCTTAACAACCAATGACATTTCAGTAGTCTGTGGGATTCCCCTCCCCGCATCCTGTTCCCCTCTAGCCAGCCTTACGGCACCAGGATAGGGGGAGCGGTAGTCTCCAGCCAGGCAGCCACTTGCAGAAGCTGCACAGAGGCTCAGAGTGTTTACATCGGGGCATGCAGGAGGATCTCTGGGTGCTGCAGGGCGGGGTCTCAGTGCCCACTTTCACAGAAGAACACATGCCGGGGACAGATCCATCCTCCCCCCAGCATCTGATCAGGCTGTGCTCTGATTGGGCACTCACTACTGAGAACATCCCTGAAGGTGGAGCCTGCTGCAAGATCAGCAGTTTGACTGGGCAGGACTCAGGCAGGGGGTGTGGCCTGCCTTTTCCAGTGCATTCTGAGGATCGGGAGACTGAAAAAGCAGCATGGCCCAGACAGAGGTATATTAGTACTATGGTGACCACACCAACCATGCAATGTACTTCTCTCCTCCACTGTACATGAGCTGTGAGTAATGTGATCCTCTACTCCTGTATACACCAACTGTCTTTTCTGTCTTCATGGCATGAGCGCCCTCTGTATCCTCGTCTAATCAATCTCCTGTCTGCTCCCCATTATTAACCTCTGCTGTCCCTTTATTAAATATTCCCCCATATTATTCCTGTATACGTTGCCCTAACATTACCTTGTGATGCTGCCCCCCTTCTGTCACACTGCCCCCCACCCTGCCCTCACCCAACCACCACTCTACTTACTCTTCCTAGGCGTATCAGTAATTGGAATTGGCGAGTACTTAAAGTGACGCTAAAGTCTTTTTTCTTTAAAAATAACAAATATGTTATACTTACCTCCTCTGTGCAGTTGGTTTTGCACATAGCAGCCCCGATCCTCTTCTTTGCCTGGTCCATCCTTGGTGCTTCTGGCACCACCTTCCTGTCGAGTGTCCCCACAGCAAGCAGCTTGCTATTGGGGCACCCAAGCTAAGCCGAAGCTCCGCGTGTCGATTCAGACATGGAGCCATGGTTCGGCCACGCCCCTTTCTCTCCCGATTGGTCAACTGACTGACAGCAACGGGAGCCAATGGAGCCGCTGCTGTGTCTCTGCCAATCAGGAGGGAGAGTTCCAGACGGTCGAGGTATAAATGCACATCGCTGAACAGAGATGGGGTTCAGGTAAGTATTAGGGGTGCTGAGGGGGGGGAGGCTGCTGCACACTTTTTTTTCATCTTAATGCATAAAATGCATCAAGATAAAAAAACCTTCTGCCTTTACAACCACTTTAAAAAAAATTGTATCGATACTCGTACTCTGTAAAAATAAAAATAATGGCATTGGTGCATCCCTAGTGTATACATAATCACGTTGGTCCAAGCTAGACCAGCTGGATGTAACTTTGTAAAAATATCCAAATTCATCTTTAAGGGGTTATCACTAGAAGTTGAGGGGCAGTAAAACCACTGGTTGAGCTGCATCTCCCCCCCCCCCCCCACAAAGCCAAGCACGAGCCAGTGGATCGCTCTTTAGAGATCAAACGTTTTTTTTTTGTTTTGTTTTTTTGAATCCTAAAGGTTTAAAATGACTGTCAGGCTCACTTCAAGACAATTTGGCAGGTTCAAAAACATGTTATTTAAGCAACTTTAAATTCTTAATATAAAAACTTAGCATGCGGCTAAAAGGACAGCAAACGGATACAAAAAGACAAATACATACCACATACACAGACATCAAGCAGCGCACACGGGTTAAAACAAAGCACAAAGAGAAGAGCAATAGAAAGTACCACAGTGTACTGCTGAGTGGGTGAGACCTGCAGGAGCGGGGGTGGATAAGAGACGGCTGGGTACTGAACAGGCTGCGAAGAAGATGGCAGAGACCGGATAGGCTGAAGGAGTAACAGTTGAATAAATTCAGTTAATAAGACAGGAAGAACAGAAATGGAAACAGAAAATCACATTTCACTTTTTTTTGTGTATGTTCTGCAAATAATTTTTTTCTTTATCTTGGTGTGCAGACAAGGCGTGTTCAGACCTGGGCCAATAATGTTGATTAAGCCGCATACATATCAAAGTGCAAATAAATAGTAATCTCATAACCTAGAGGCTAGAATTGGCTATAGATGCCTCAATTTTCAATCAATTTCTCCATCCTTACTAAAGGATGCATTGAGGAGGCAGAGGCACCCATGCTTGAATTCTGTGGTGCTGCTGAACAAGGACTGCATTTGATCAGATGCCGTCCCGGTTTAGCAATATTAATCTAGTTGGTTAAAAATCTTTCATTGACTAAACACTATTTTAGTCAACTAAAATACAAGTAAAACTAAAAATTCAGACTAAACTCAAAATGGCATTTTTTTAAATATAAATTTTATTAATTTCACATTGTACAGAATACAAATACATTTATTTGCAAAAAGTTTTTTCACCCTTCCTCCACCCTCCTGTACAACCCCCCCCCCCCCCCCTCCAAGTCTCTAACTTCTCTTAATCTTATATAAAATCTTTCCTTTTCTATTTCTTCCATTTATCCCATTTCCTACTGCCGCTCATTAAGTCAGACGATCTCCTTGTGCTCCTGAACTCTACCCAGCCTTTCCAGATATTTAAGCATTTTTCTATTTAATCTTTTCCCATGCGATATAACTCTTCCATATTACAGATTGATGCCATCTTTTTAACCCATTTTCCCAACATTAGGCACTCTGGTATTTGTCAGAATTTTGGGATTATACATTTTGCAGCATAAGGGATCATTTTTTTGTATTGCTTGATTGTTAGTTTGGTGTTATGGAAGAAGTTTAAGGATTTTTAGGCATATTCACTCCCGATATTTCCTGGGTAAGTTGTATAACTTCCTGCCAAATATTCTGTATTTTTGGGCATGTATGTGTCATTGTTCCTCTTATCCCACACTCTCCAAACAGAGCGGAGATTTTTTAACGGTTGGTATTTATGTGCTTTAGTAGGTGTTATATACCATCTTGATATGCACTTATAGGTCATTTCTCTCATATTTGTGTTTATTGCCGTACCATCTGCTAATTTCATTATTTGTTTCTTTTTTCGCTCCAGTTCACCTCCCATTCCCCCCCCCCCCCAGTGTTTCACCCCTTCCCTGTCAGTGTCATTTTTACATTGATCACTGCATTTTTACAGCACCGATGTAATAATGTCACTGGTCCCCAAAAAGTGTAATTTGGGGTTAGATTTGTCAGCCGCAATGTCGCAGTCATGCTAAAAATTGCAGATCGCCATCATTTCTAGTAAAAAAAATAACGCCATAAATCAATTCTCATAGTTTGTAGACACTATTACTTTTGCGCAAACCAATCAATATACACGAGATTTTTTTTAACAAAAATATGAGGAAGAATACATATCGGCCTAAACGAATGTGCATGTTCACACCTTAATACCATAAATTATAAACATATTAGATTTTTTATTCCACGAGTACATAATGAGTTTGGAAATTGTAGACAAATGCTTAACTAATGCCTTACAATTTAACTAAACCCATTCAATTTTAGTCAACTAAATTGTGACTAAAATTAAAATAGCATTTTAGTCAAAAGACAATGACAAACTAAATTCAAATTTGATGTCAAAATTAACACTTCTATCCAATAGTTTTCCTCCCGGCCAAGTGTTGACTTGTAGGGCAACCTACAACTTTTCAACAGGAATTAAGGAGTTGCCAACCGCCCACCATGGATTGACGGCGGCAACATGGCTCTCCTGCCCAAATTGCCGTCACATAATGGCAGGCACAGGAGCGAGTATTGTGGGTACGCTCACACACTAGTGGGGGAGCCAATCAGCAGGAGGGGCGGACTCGATGTCCGCCGGCCACCCGCGATCGCTCCCCCGCAGTGACAGAACAGGGATCTGTGAATGTAAACAATCGGATCCCCAATTTGACAGGGAAGAGGAGAGTGATCTTATGTTCCCAGTATATGGGAGCAGCGATCACTCTCCTTCCCCAGTCATCCCAATCCCCATTTCCCCCATTTCTCAGTTAGAACACACTGACCGGGAACACATTTAACCCTTTGAGCGCCCCCTAGTGTTAACCCCTTCCCTGCCAGTGACATTTACACAGTAATCAGTGCATTTTCATAGCACCGATCGCTGTATAAATGCCAATGGTCCCCCAAAAAAGTGTCAAGTGTCCAATCTGTCCGCCGCAATATCGCAGTCCCGCTAAAAATTGCAGATTGCCGCCATTACTAGTAAAAAAAAATAAAACAAAATAAAAAAACGCCATAAATCAATTCTCATCATTTGTAGAAGCTATAACTTTTGCGCAAACCAATCAATATAAGCTTAATGCAATTTTTTTTACCAAAAATTTGGAGGAAGAATACATATTGCCCTAAACTAACGAGTAAATTTGTTTTGTTTTTTTTTTTTGGATATGTATTATAGCAAAAAGTTAAAAATATTGGGGTTTTTTCAAAATTGTCGCACTTTGTTTATAGCGCAAAAATATAAAAACCACAGAGGTGATCAAAAACTGCCAAAAGAAAGCCATTTGTTTGAAAAAAAAAAAACAACAATTTTGTTTGGGTACAGCGTCGCACGACCGTGCAATTGTCAGTTAAAGCGGCACAGTGCCATATCGCAAAAAGTGCTCTGGTCAGGAAGGGGGTAAATCCTTCTGGGGCTTAAGTGGTTAAACTTCAAACCATGTATGAAGGCGATGACAGGGCTAAACGCCTTGACGATTCCAATTGTTCCTAGAGTTACATTTACATAGTGGCTCTAAATCACAAATGATGGTGGAGCTCACAAAAAAAATCACCATAGCTTACATTTATACATTTAGCAATGACTGATTTGAACATAATGTGCAAACAAATGAACTACAAACATAAGGCTTAATTCCAGGAATTCAGCCACTTTGTAAAAAGTACTAGGACATTTATGGCTATGCCGGAGAATACACTGGCACAGAGGAGAGAGAAGCACACAGAGCAGCTCTGCTTCCAATTCAGAGAAGCCTTGGTAATTTGTGAATGAGTTGACATAATACAAAGGCTTCTGTGAGTGGGCAAGAGGATGGGGAGGGGCAGGCATAGCAGCTGCACCGATGTGAATGTTGAAGATGTTTAGACATGAAGCATCGGGTTCCCAGAAATACAGCGATAGTCTTCCAGGAAAGCAATAAAACTCTCAGATGTAAATAGAAATGCACCTCCTTGGAATTAACTTCTAGTGTGCGTTCACTTTTTTTCTAAGGAGCTGAATTCCCGGAATTCAGCTTTAAAACAAACCAACTCTTTGCCCTATATGGTTGACATGACAGTCTCTTTAAATACAAAAGTAAAAGAGTCTGGCGAAATGCTATCGCCTGACAAACTTATTCTCATCTTTGCTGCATTCCCCATCTATGTAGTTGGAACTCTCACAAAATACACTGATCAGCCATAACATTATGAACACTGACAGGTAAAGTGAACACTGATTATCTCATTACAATGGCACCTGAAAGTGGGTGGGATATATGAGGCAGCAAGTGAACAGTTTTGTCCCTAAAGTTGATGTGTTGAAAGCAGGAGAAAATGGACAAGCATAAGAATTTTAGTGATTTTGACAATGGCCAAATTGTACTGGCTCCACGACTGGGTAAGAGCGACACCAAAACTGCAGTTCTTGTGGGATGTTCCTGATCTGCAGTGGTCAGGACTGACCAAAAGTGGTCCAAGGAAGGAAAAAACAGCAACAGGGTCATGGGGCAGCCAAGGCTCATTGATGCTTGTGGAGAGTGAAGGCTGGCCCATGTAGTTCGATCCAATAGTAAAGCTATTGTAGCTCTAACTGCTAAAAAAGTTAATGCTGGTTCCCAGGGAAAGGCGTTGCAGTTTGTCTCCAAATAGAACTTAGAAATTGTTCCTTGGACTTTTTAAATCTAGCACCTCGGTAACATGCACTATATGGCCAAAGTATGGGGACAACAATTATCGAGTTCAGGCAAGCCTACTGAAGGATACTGTTAATACTACAGCATACAAAGATATTCTAGACCATTGTACACTTTTAAGCTTGTGGTAAAAGTTTGGGAAAGGCCCTTTTCCATCATTCCTGAGCTTCCTAAAGTTATAGTTTAAGGAGTTTGGTGTGGAAAAAAAACGCAAGCGGCCTGCGTGGAACCCCGGGCTTAATCCCTACTGAACACCTTTGTGATGAATTGAAAGGTGGACTGTGAGCCAGGTCTTCTCATTCAACATGCTCTTTTAGCTAAAAGGGCACAAATTCTCTATCTGCATGGAGTTGGCATATCTAACCTGTGCATGGCTTTTCTCTGGGTACTCTGGTTTTCTCTTTACACTCCAAATATATGCTGGTAGATTAATTGGCTCCTTTCCAAAATGGCCCTACTTTATAAGTGCATGTGAGAGAGACCTTAGATCAGTGCTTCTCAACTGGAGTTCTGCGATGACTTACCTGTCAGTCACAGGCAGCTGATGGGTAGATTGCATCCCCTTTGCTGCCTGATGCATGGCTATACAAGCAAGTGGCTCTGCATGTGTAGCTATGCAGTGCTGCTTCCCGCTGGCTCCTCCTGTCCATCCTGGGTGCTTGTATGTGACATCACTGGGGATGGACATGAAGGGAGGAGCTGGCAGTGAACAGCGTGGTAGAAGAGGGCTCATCACAGCCACTTCCCTGTTTAGCCCTGCAAATGAAATGCTGCCCTGCCATTTGCCCTGAGCTCATGTAAAGTACCCTGATCCCATGCACCTTGGTCCCGTGTAAGGTGCTTTGATTCCATGTGCCATGATCCCATGCATTGGACCTTTGTGCCCAAATCCCATGTAAGGTGCTCTGAATCCAGGTGCCCTGATCCTATGTAATATGCCCTGCTGTGTGCCTCATAATGTGCCCTGCTGCCTCCCATGTAGTGCCCCCTTCTGACCCCCTGTGCTTTGCCCTGCTGTACACTGATTATCTCAAGTCTGACCCAGAATTGGGCAACCATGTAGGAAAAAAAAAAAGCAAGCGCAAGTTTTCCAGGTATGTTTTAATATTGATTGTATTATTTAATGCCATTTCAAAAAAGAATGGTTATATCAACAGCTCGCTGATCACACCAATGTTCCATGAGCTGTAGATCTGAACATTACTTCAGGTGTTCCCGGAGAGCTCAAACTTTTTGTCAAAAGTTCCTCCAAGGTAAAAAGGTTGAGAAACCCTGCCTTAGATTGTAAACTCCTTGAGGGCAAGGACTGATGTGAATGAATAGAATATAAATTGTTGCGTAAATTGATAGCGATATTTAAATATCTGTAATAAACACATTCCCACATACTCTGAAATCTTGAGGAAAACTCTTACATTCTAGTCATTGGTAAAATCCATATGAATGCTCATGGGTTTGAAAAGGGATATCCAACAAGCTCCTATAGGTGTGATGGTCAGAAGTCCACACGCTTCTGGCCATTTAGTGCAGTTAATCCAGGGAAAGCATAATCTATCAAATAAACTGAATTCCAGTATGTGGTTCCATTATGTGAAAAAGAAAATCTTTCACTAAATACTATCTTTATCAATGTGATGTTACACAAGGAACTCCGTTATTACTGAATGCCTCTGTACGAAAATTTTGCATATATTTCTCAAACATATATTTTTGTCCATTTTCCCTAACCTCAACAGGTTTATAGGTCCTTTAGTTTCCAGTGATTAGATTGTAAGAATGGCTGTGCCAAGTAATGAATCTTTTTTGCTGTAGTCAGAATACTCCAATTTGAAATTATGCTTTAAACTTCAGCCAGACTAGCAGAAGTCTAATGACAGCTGATTGTCCAGGAACACAGCTCAGAATTTTAAGCCGGCCTTGCGTCTGCAGCTGAAGCCATCCAACATCACAGATCAGTTGTCAAGTCACACTTCCCGGCTGCAATCCGAGACACTAACTCACCAAACTTTTCTGACAGCTGTTTAAAAACTGCAATATGACTACCATGAGTTCCAGCAGATGCCCCCGGGCGAGGATTTAATTCTTCCACCAGAGGGTGGTCATTCGATAGCTAGCATATCACACAGCCAGCACCAATTTACTTTTTTGCTTACTCATTTCCCTCCCCGCCGCTGGAATGGCACGCAATGGATTCAGACAGGAGGAAAACATTGCAGGCTGTCAGGACACATACTGCAATCCACAATGCAGGCAGAGAGCAGCATAACCCAGACGACAATATGAGCAAGGAGCACTAGAGGACTCAAAGGGTAAAGTGAAACAGAAACATAAAATAGATGTCTGTAGAAAGGGGTATTTTGGGCTCTGCTGCTTGTTTTTTGCTAAAGATATCTAGTATGCAAATAAAATAAAAATCTGCAGATTTTATCCACTTAATGAGCACGTTTTTGGAATCTAAATTATTAATGAAATTTTATCTGGCCCCTTTGAATATGTATTTTTTACATGCATGACCTTCTCTCAGCAAAGAAAACAATTACTGCGTACAAAATGTTGTGGATACATCTTGCAAAGAGGAAAAAAATAAAACATCATTGCCTAAATATTTTGTTGAAATAGAAATTGAACATATCATGCTCTTTCAATGTATTTTTATTTTATTTTTTAACAGACATGCAAAGGAAAAACTGAGACTGAGGGAAAGAAATATGTATATATAGCATTTTATGTAGTTTTGGACAGAGCAAGGAAAGGACCCTTTGTTATGTTTTTATTGCCGTCTGTGTCCGAGCAGAAGAGTGCCAGCTCTCTCTTTGTCTAAGTGACCACGGTCACTGAGAAAAAATATAAAAGGAAGATCATACATTTAAAGTGGATGTAAACCTGATTCATGAAATGTGAGCTGGGCACATATCTGCAGTGTTTTCTTATCGCTCTCCAAAGCACTGAGTCTCATGGCTTTCTCCTGCTCCATAGCTCTGTTATCAGCCTGATAACTTCTGACAAGTCCCCCAACACAGGAGATAAAAACAGTCTGAAATTTGTGTTGTGGGATGTTGCTATAAATAGATTAGCACAAAGCTTGACTTGTCAGAGCAGAGCTCTGCGCATTCCTTTCTTCCTTTGCCAATGTGGAGGGGGGGGGGGGGGGGCCTTTCCTCCAATCAAGCTGTTTTGGCTGTATGCCAAAAATCCATCCCCAGTGCCGAACAGGAAGAGAAAAATCTGTAACAGTATGTGCACTTTCTAAAGGATATATACAGCTGAAGTCAGCAGATATACATGTAAAACCTATGTAGGGAGATTTGTTTCATCCCTGTGTATCGTGTGAGGCTGTTCACTTCACTGGCTATATGTGAGGGTTTACATCCACTTTAAGGCCTCTTGAACACACAGCCATCTAGCTGCAATGCGCACCCACCCCCTCAGTGCACTATTAAGGGCAGGTGCAACGTCCAGTCTAGCTGCCTTCAGCTTGTCAATCTATGGCAGACTGCAGCTGAACAGTGTTGAACGCTCCATCAAGTGGTACCCACTTGGTGTGACAGGCAATCTGGCGTCGCTGACACTGGTTGGGAGGGGCACCGACACGGACGTCGCTAGCGACACTAATACAGTGATCAGTGATAATACTGTACGTGGACACTGTACAAATGGCACTAGCTGGGTGATTGAGAGGGCAATCAAGGGGTTAACTTTGTGTTTAACAAGTGTAAGGAAATGTATGTGTGCTGGTTGTACTCACGGATTTGGCTGAGTTTTACTCCTTGCTTTCATTTCTGACCGTCAGGGAGAAATCCAACCAAAGCCTGTGTTTACAAAACACAAGAGGTCTGTGCTGTGAATGGCAAGAGCCAATCAGCAGGTATACAGCCATATATTCATTGGCTGTAACCTGCTGACAAATGTGTTGAGCCCAATCACAGCACAGCTCGGCAGGGGGTGGGCGCATGCATGCCTGAAAACCAGGAAGTACCCGCACATTGCTGTGCCGCCCGTCCACAGTAGATCCACTGTGAGCATGTGGTTAAAATTGTACAAATACAATATGTAATATTTTATACAAATTGTTTTCTATGACCATAAAAAGTCCCAGGAGAAAAGTCAATAATTTGCAGATGCATTAGAGATGTTGCCAACACACAATTCTGAACAGACCTATCTGTTGATCCGTTTTCCCCTCACTTTGGGGAGAAATCCTCACTTCCAGTTGCATCTCCAAGACAGGAAGTAAAAAGAAATCCCTTTAGAGAGCCACAGATAGCAATAAATAACCTGGCAGATGGTAAGCCCTTCCTACTCTATTAAGAAAAAAAAAAAAAAAGTTTTCACTTTACATGCACCTTAACCTCACAAACAAGAGCATGACGTGGTGCAGTAAACAGAATGCAGTCTTCTAGTGCATATTTATCAAGAAAATTAGAGATAAATGTAGATGCAACTCAAGTTCTATGCAACTTTTTTGTGCATTGTGACCCCAGCACCTATAATCCTGGGCAGCCAGACAGGTTTGCAATAGATTTACCACTGGGGAGGAGACAGATTTTCCTTTAAAATGGAGGCCCAATTACACAATTAGGAAGAGGTCAGGGACAGGATTTATTCTGTCACAGTGCTATTTGAGAGCAGCAGAGGGAGAAATTAATGAAGATGTCTAATTATCATAAATCTGTCTCAAATGGTCTCACTGTTCCTGTTTAGCATTGTCCAGATGTCTGACAAAATTGATAAATGTCTGGCAGACTATAAACTGCCACACAATTATTTAACCACACATTAGCCACCACCTCATCAAGCTTGTGCAGCCGACAACTCCATAAAATTGAACACTGGCTTTTAAAATGGTGAGCAGCTTCCCATTCCTCCTTCAGACTGGAGTGTGGCATACATGGAGTGGCAAGCAACAATCGGGAGCTTGCACCATGTCAGAGGAATAGAGGGGGAAGGATGCCTGCAGCAGAATAAAGGGATTTTATTAAAACTTACCGTAAAATCCTTTTCTCCGAGTTCACTGACAGACGCAGCTCTTCATGACTTTGTGGGGTTTTATGTTCGTCCTACCAGGAGTTAACTAGGCAGGGAAAAGAAATCAGCTGGCCCCTCCCCTGGGGGCCGTCCTCTTTTCCTACATTAAAACCCCCCTCACAGAATAGCTCTCCAGTTTGTCCACAAGCCGTACCAAAACAGAGCCCAGAGGGGTGGGTGCTGCATCTGTCAGTGAACTCTGAGAAAAGGATTTTACGGTAAGTTTTAATAAAATCCCTTTTTCTCCTACGTTCACTGACAGACGCAGCTCTTCATGACTTTGTGGGGACGTCCCCAAGCTGTGTCAAAAAAAGAGGGGTCGGTAAACGCAAACAACTGTACCCAACTGAACCTCTGAGGAGGCGCCAGACGCGCCTACACTGCCGCCTGCAGAACTTTGCGGCCAAAAGCAGCATCCGAAGATGCAAACACATCAACTTTGTAAAACTTTGTGAAAGTGAGAACCGAGGCCCAAGTGGCCGCTTTGCACACCTGTGACACCGAAGCCTGGTGTCTGAAGGCCCAGGAAGTACTAACCGCCCGGGTAGAATGAGCCGTGACCGGAAAAGGGGGAACCTTGCCCCGAACAGAATACGCATGTGTCACGGTTTTTCGAATCCACTGAGAAATCGTAGCCGAAGAGGCCGCCAAACCTTTGCGCGGGCCCTCTGGCAGAACAAACAAGGTGTCAGCTTTACGAAAAGAAGCTGTAGCAGCCAAGTACACCCGTAAGGCCCTAACTACGTCCAAGGCATGCAACTCGAATTCCTTCGGGTGCGATGGACGAGGGCACAATGAAGGTAGAACAATATCTTCATTGATATGAAAAGAAGAGACTACCTTCGGAAGAAAAGAAGGAAGGGGTCGCAAGACCGCCTTATCCTTATGTATCACCAAATAAGGAGACTTGCACGATAGGGCAGCCAATTCCGACACTCGTCTGGCAGAAGTAATGGCAACCAAAAAGGCCACCTTCTGCGACAGAAGTTGTAAGGGGATCTCCCTGATCTTTTCATAAGGTGGTTTTTGAAGAACAGAAAGCACCAGATTCAGATCCCACGGGGCCATCGGGGATCTCACCCGAGGCGCCACATGTCGCACACCTTGTACAAAGGTACGAATCAGAGAGTGCGGACCTTCCGAATATAACGGACCACGCTCCGCCTCCCGACGTTGGGAGCGAGCAAACATCAGAGGTCCCACGACTGAAAAGAAGTCGTCCCAGACTTATTCGTCAACCGAAACTCATGAGAATTCCCGGTCTAGAGCCGGAATCGGTATGAAAAAGTCTCTGGAAACCGAAGCGTGAGAGACTAAGCATGGAAACATGTTCCACACGCTGTACACC
>BLSH010561636.1:819293-829307 GCA_018402905.1 Glandirana rugosa | reverse complement strand
ATCCCCTCACCGGCTGAGGCACTAGGGGTGGAACAAGAGAATGCGAAGCCAAAGGTCTCTGAAAGAGTATGGCTAAGGCCGAGATCTGGCCCTTAAGAGTACTCAAAGCCAACTGCTTATTCAGACCCTGCTGAAGAAAAGTCAGCACCCTGGAGACTACAAACGAGCGAGGGTTGCAGCCCTCCGCCTCGCACCAGGCAATATAAGCCTTCCAGGTACGGTGATAAATCTTGCGAGAGGTGCACTTGCGAGCTTTCAACAAGGTGGGGATCACGGAGTCGGCCACTCCCCTATCGCTCAGCACCTGGGACTCAATAGCCAAGCCGTCAAAGCCAGCGAGGGTAAAGCAGGGTGCAAGATGGGTCCTTGAGACAGGAGGTCGTCTCGCATCGGAAGCCGCCAGGGGGCGTCTGCCACCATTTGCACCACATCGGCGTACCAAGTGCGCCGAGGCCAATCCGGGGCCACCAGAATGGTCGGAATTCCTTCCATCGCTATTCCGCGCACCAATCTCGGAAGCAGACGTATGGGAGGAAAAGCGTACAGGAGGCGATAACGGCTCCAGGGAGCCACCAGGGCATCCGTGGCCACTGCCAACGGATCCTTCGTCCTGGACACAAAATTTCTCACCTTGTGATTGAACCTGGACGCCATGAGATCCACATCCGGGTGCCCCCATCTGTGGCAAATCTGACTGAACACCTCCGGGTGAAGGGACCACTCCCCCTGGTCCAGCTTCTGGCGACTGAGAAAGTCCGCCTGCCAGTTCTCCACACCTGGGATGTAAACCGCAGAGATTGCCGGAACGTGGAGTTCCGCCCAACGCAGAATCAGGGCTGCCTCCGCAGCCGCCGCTGGGCTCCAAGTGCCGCCCTGATGATTCACATACGCCACCGCCGTGGCATTGTCCGACTGAATACGAATCGGGCGGCCTTGCAATCTCCTCGTCCAATGAGAAAGACACAGTCTGACTGCTCTCAGCTCCAGCACATTGATTGGTAGGCAGGCCTCCTGGGCTGACCAACGACCCTGAGCTGATAACTGCTCCAGGACTCCGCCCCAACCCGTCAGACTGGCGTCCGTGGTGATCACCGTCCACTGAAGGGGGAGGAACGACTTCCCTCGAGTGAGGGCCGAGTCCCGCAACCACCAAGCGAGGGACGCCCTGGTCTGAGGGCCCAGCCAGATGAGAAGATCCAGTGACCGGTGGGACTTGTCCCATTGAACCAGAATTGCTCGTTGGAGCAAACGAGTGACTCTGAGCAAAAGGTATCGCCTCGAACGACGAGACTATGAGCCCCAGCACCCTCATACAGAACCGCAAGGAAGACCGGCGGCGTGATAGTAGGGTGCGCACAGCCGACTGTAAGCTTTGTAGCTTTGTCGGAGGGAGAAACACCTTCGCTTGGTTCGTGTCCAGAATGAGACCCAAGTACTCCAGACGGCAGGAAGGAGACACCGACGACTTCTGCAGGTTGAGTAACCATCCGAAGTCCCGCAATGAGGCCATTGCGATGTTCACATTCTCCTCCAGGGCAGAGACAGAGTCCGCTCGCAGGAGCAGATCGTCCAGGTAAGCCACAATGGCAATGCCCCTCTGCCGCAGCAACGCCAACACCGGGGCCAGTAACTTTTGCAGAAAAAAGAAAAATAAAATAAAAAAGAAAATGGTCACAATAGGACCGCAGTTCCCTATAGGGAAACCAGGTAAACTCCTTGCGAACTAGGCATTGAAACTGGAGCGCTATTCTGTGAGGGGGGTTTTAAAGTAGGAAAAGAGGACGGCCCCCAGGGGAGGGGCCAGCTGATTTCTTTTCCCTGCCTAGTTAACTCCTGGTAGGACGAACATAAAACCCCACAGAGTCATGAAGAGCTGCGTCTGTCAGTGAACGTAGGAGAAATGGCGTTTTCTAGCACATCAGTTGTACAGCTTTAGCAAGTTAACGTGGTTCGTCATACTTAAGAATCTAAGAACAAATCAGCGCCGCTCCAAACCTGCATTATCACTCCCCCAGGTTTACAATCAGTATTCAGGTGCTGGCAGAGATAGAGCACATTGTGCTCCAAGATATAATATACCATACAGGTACTGCCGCACACTGTATTTAGCTTCAGTGTAAGGTAAATGAAAGACAGGCTTCATCGCCCATTAGTAATTTTCCTCTGACATGTTTCACCCACACTGGATTTAATCGTACAGAGGGGCGTTACTGATGGATGGGGATTTTAGCTACCCTACAATGCAGTTGAATAGTGTTCCATGCCCACAATGACGTTAGTTATGATGAAACGCGTAGGGAGGAGCTATAGCTTGTGGCGTTTCCACGCATCTCCTGACCAGAAAGTGGCTTGCTGATCTCCCAGGACAGGCTTTATACAAGTGCTTGTGATCTTTTATATTGTAAGTGGTTAGTACTTTCTTCCTAATAAATCTTTATATACAGTTTTACACTATGTGGCCTTTTTTAATTATTTTCTTGTGGTGCTGTTAAGCACCTTATGTCCACCAATGAGACCCTTTTGAGGATTTAGTCGATTACCCAGAGGAGACATTCCATACCCAGTGGGGACCATATTAACATCTATGCACAGTTGACTATTTTACTTAGGGTCCACAAGCTCTGGTAAGAGTTCTATTGCACATAAAGTGGCGGAGAACTTATGGTGGTTTGAAGAACTAGATCATCTGTGCAAGATAAAGGGTTTTCTCTTTCCGACCTTCTTGAGAACATTTGATGTCACATTTATGGTTTGATGACCATCACATTTACGTTTTGGATTCTTTGGACTATTTTTTATGTACTTGCACAATATTTATTTCTACGTATTTGCATGTTTTCTGCCGTTAACAGTGCAGCACTTGCATCATATTTTTTACACAATTTATATTGGTTGTGGTGCCAGCAGCTTTGAAGCTTTTCAGCGCAATTTCTTTTCACGTTTGGTAGCACCTGTATGCTATAAAACATAAAAAACATTTATAATATACAAAGTGGAGGGATATGGAGAGAATTGCAAAAAACCTGCCCCTATGCATGAATCCCATGCCACTGTGACGAAACACATGAATCACAGTTTATTTTGATTAATTGTTTCTTGGTAGCGTGAAAAGTTGTCCACCCCATCCTGCACATACCTAAGGACCAGTGAGATAGCCCATCATTGTGAAGAGA
This sequence comes from Glandirana rugosa, assembly GCA_018402905.1. Classification (NCBI taxonomy): domain Eukaryota; kingdom Metazoa; phylum Chordata; class Amphibia; order Anura; family Ranidae; genus Glandirana; species Glandirana rugosa. The sequence continues at coordinate 826,134 of BLSH010561636.1, read as the reverse complement.
GTGGGCAAGCTTCAACACAACTGCTGGCAAGAACTGTCCATTTGTCAGCTGGAAATATGGGTTATTGGACTATTGGTTCCTGCCTTTATAATGGATAGCAGCAAAGAAATAAATCCAGTATTACACTCTAGTTCTCTGCAACCCGACATTACAAAATTTACTGCTATTGACATGTAGACCAGGAAGAAACATTCTGGAGAAGGACTATCAGTCTGGCTCAGTACCTACCTGTGGTAGTATGTGGTTGGGAGCTTGCTGTGGAGGGGCGGGTGGTGGGGGTGGAGGTGGTGGAGGAGGAGGGGGAATGGGCGCAGGCACTTGGGTCCTAACCGGCTGCTGAGTTACTGGAGGATTGTACACAACTGGAGTGCCGTCTGGGTTTAAAAATGGCTGACCTGTGAAAACAGCAAGTTAGACAAGAGACTTAATTTCTCAATTCACTAACCATAGTCATAGAACAGACAAAATTTAAGCAGAACCACCACCATAAATCCACTCCAACAACTGAGCTTAAAAATACGTCTCTCTCCTGGAGAAAATGCTGCACCAGGATCCCTCTACTGCTGATCATACAACAAAAAAAAACTTTAAGCATTTGGTCAAATGATCTCTGCCGCGATCGACTCGTCTTTACAGTGGCTGATCATCTTCTTCAGTAGAGATCATGTGACTAAAAGGCCGAGGCTGTTTGTCATGTAACCAAACACTGGAGAGAGCCTGAACAGTGCTTTCTCCAGGAAAAGGTACAAGTATTTAAACCCTTCCTTTACTTTAAATCAAACACAGCAAGACCGTTCATAGGACTTAATGTCAACATCTGCCTGTATATCCACTTTAAGGGATTTTTTGGTGTCAGAAGGGTTTTGCAATCTCATATCTGGTTACAGGAATGCAAAACCCACTTGAAGGAGGACAACTGCAAGTCGACTGCACCTGTCAATTAATTCTGAATCTCAGAAGTGTCCCAAACTGACATCAATACAGGCCCATCATGTTGCACATTATTATAGACTTTAGCACATAAAACAAAGTAAACTTAAAAAAAAAATCAAAGTACAATAATTCTCTCATTATAAACCAGTGTTCTGGGATATTAAAACAGATCTAAAGCTAGATCTTGAATGCGATGGATAGAGTAATGATTTTAAATAACCATCAAGATGTTGTTATTCTATTTTCTATGAACCCCACTGAGTTTTTTTTACTTGCAGTTTCGGAGGATTAACAGAAACTGGTGGAAATTCTCCGACAGCTGTAGAATAACTTGGTTATAGAAATTGTTTCGCAACCTTGGCCAAAACAAACTATTCAGAAGTCCAGATAACATGGACTTTAACTTTGTTTTTTTGTCAAGCACTGCTCTACTCAGGGTTTTCAGTCACTTTTGGTCCCGGTGACAATATTCACCAATACAAATAAAGAGAGTGAATTTAATGAAATGGGACTTTAGATTTTAAGGATCACAAAGAGGCTGACAGATTCACAGTCACATTATCAGTTTTAACCTGCTTGTTTGGTAACCGAAGAGAATTCCAAGTAATGTGGTCACCCTGGCCAGATTATAATTTTGTACCACAGAACTCATCCCCCTCTCTATTAGGAAAAGCTGTTATGTAGTCCAACAAGGAGAATTGGGCAGGGCCGCCAATGCTGGTTGGGATTTCAATGGAAAGGCAGCATTGTCGACTCACTACAAGAAGTTAGCCATTCTGATTTCTGGCAGATCAACAGATCATTTTCTGTACTGTAATTTTTTTTTTTTTTTTAACGGGACATTACATGAGAAAATGTGCTTGTATGGCAGAAATTAACTGCTATATTTTTTTAACATTCCAAAGATATATATACACACTTTAAAAAAAAGAATTCCAGGTATGGCATTTTTTAAATAGCTACATAGGTCCAGTTTGGACCAATGTAACTATGCATATACCATACCTGTGGGATCCCACTGGAAGGTAGAAAACACTAATCTAGTAGAAAACAACTTTAGTATTTCCCCGAGGTAGTGAGCAGTCCGTATCCTAGCCTGTAGTGTCCTCCTAGCACCCAAGCAAACATGTAGATAATAGAAATCCGGAAGCTCAATCTTCCACAATGAATAAAAAGCAGTTTTTAGTTGACCACAGTCTAAGAAGAAGATAACCAGTTGGGGTACTTTCATTTTACAGCGTCTGTACTCTTAAAGATGGATTACGTTTGGCATTTTTTACATAGCTACATTGGCCATTGGCTATAATTAAGGCTACACGCCGAAACATGCAAGCCCTGTATTGTTCCACACTTGGATTAATACATTTATTTATTGTTTAAGACGGAGTTGCCAGATTTATTTTATCTACATGAAAAACACTTTAGTAGACCCTGCTACTCCAGTAATATCTGGCCACTCGCTTCTGGGTCCTGTGACACCTGAACACAGGTCAGCCGCTTGGCACAGATGCCATTTAGGGAATGCTTTGCATTTTCTCAATGAAAGCATTCTCTGATTGGACAAGGGACATACCACTAGCTTCTAGAGGGATGCAACAGGTATGCTAAGTGCATTGGTCCAAGCAATTTATCTTTAACAGTACAGATGCTGTAAAATGAAAGCCACCCATCTGGTTTCCTTCAGCTTACACTGTGCTCAACTAAATTGCTGAAAACCAGCTTGGATCAATACACAGACACATATTGAAAATTATAAATTGAAATGGTAGTCAGTGGTAAATATGTCCAATTTTAATTTAGATACGCATTAGAGAAGAGTAGAAGGAATTGTGAAGTATGCAAATACAGAACCTATTCATAAACTAAACATTTTCAAACTTATACAACTGGGAAAAGGACAATGGGAAATACAGAAATTTCTGTAGCCACCTAAAACTTTGAATCACTAGATTTAATCTGGTCTGTCCAAACGGAGGATGAGTGTATTAAATATTGTTTACAACATTTTATTCTCTGCACAAAAGGCCTGGCAAAGACCAGAGTCTATAGAGTGTGCTTGGTTAGCTGGCTGTATATCTGTTGCATTCTCGGCAGCCATATAACTATGTAGAGGGAAAAGAAAATATGAATTAAAAAAATCCCTTTACCCAAAATCATTTTTCAGATTGAGAGAAAGAATTATATAGAAACGTTTTATAAATGAGCCCCATTTTACTGTATTTAAAGAAGCATGGTGGCACCCTGTACATTAATACACTGTATGATCAAACTTTTGTGGACATCTGACAATCACATATATTTATTTAACCAGTAGAGATCCGCGCTATAGACGAAAGACGTCTACAGCGCGGATCTGAATCTCCGGGAGGACGTCTATAGACGTCCGCCCCTTAACACGCCCCCTGCGCGCTTTCACGAGCTGCGTGCCCGCGGGTCGGGCGGACTCGATGTCCGCTCCTGACCCGCGATCGCCTTGCAGAGCTGTAGAACGGGGAACCGCCGATGTAAACACGGCGGTTCCCCGTTCTGTGACAGGGGACAAGCAGATCTACTGATCCCTGTCACTGGGATCAGTTAGATCTGTTATGTCCCGGCCAGCCCCGCCCCCCCCACAGTTAGAACACACCCAGGTAACATATTTAACCCCTTCACTGCCCCCTGCAGGTTAACTCCTTCACTGCCAATGACATTTATACAGTAATCAGTGGACATTTAAATTTCTGATCGCTGTATAAATGTCATTGGTTCCAAAAAAGTGTCAAAAATGTCCGACATGTCCCCCCCCCAATATCGCAGTCCCAATAAAAATCGCAGATCGCCGCCATTACTAGTAAAAAAAAAAAATAATAATAAAAACGCCATAAATCAATTCCCATAGTTTGTAGATGCGATAACTTTTGCGCAAACCAATCAATAAATGCCGAGTGCGATTTTTTTTACCAAAAATATGTAGAAGAATATAAATCGGCCAAAACCGATGAATAATTGTTTGTTTTATTTTTTATTTTTGGATATTTATTAGAGCAAAAAGTAAAAAATATTGTTCTTTTTTCAAAATCGTTGCTCTTTGTTTATGGCGCAAAAAAATAAAAACCGCAGAGGTGATCAAATACCACCAAAAGAAAGCTCTATTTGTGGGGAAAAAAAAGACATCAATTTTATTTGGGTACAACGCCGCACGACCGCGCAATTGACATTCAAAATGCAACAGCGCTGAAACCTGAAAATTGGTCTGGGCAGGAGGGGGGTTTAAGTGCCCAGTAAGGAAGTGGTTAAAATAAACGTCTGAGAAGGCTTTCCATGCGATTATGGAGAAAGGGTGTAAGAATTTGTTCCCATTCTGACAAAAGAACATTTGTGAGGTCAGGTATTGGTGTCAGATTGCTGGCTCTCAATTGGCCTTATTCAACCTATTCAAGGTGTTCAGTAGTGTTGAGGTCAGAGCTCTTTGCAGGCCACCCGAGTTCCTCCACACCAAACTGCTCAAACCATGTCTTTATAGAGCTGGCTTTGTACATAGGGCCACAACCATGCAGCAACAGATGAGGACCTTCCCCAAAGTGCTCCCAAAATATTGGATGCTCACAATTGTGTAAAATGTCTTAGAATGCTGTGGCATCAACAGTACCCTTCACTAGAAACACTTGAACTCAAATCAAATGGAGTGTACTTTGACAAACACTTGCGATTAACTGGTCTAATGAGTCTAAGTCAAGGAACACTGACCCCTTCTCACATTTCAAAGAGACACTGCCAGGACAAATTACTATTTGCAAAAGGGGTCCCTAACCCACTAATACAAACGTTGTCACTGCTTCCCCATTACAACCAGCACTAAAATTCCCAGTGTCACTTGTGTTAGACACTTGGGGGAGCGGTTACATCACTCCTATCATGTGGCAATGTTCAGGCCTCGTGATTGGGCCCCATTGACCCAAACACTGTCACATGGGGGAGGTTCACACGCTCCCTCATACAAGAAATGCTAGGTATTGTAGGAAGTGACAGGGCAGTGCTGGCAAGGGGAGTATCAGTGGTTCAGGGGGCTGTGTTGCTATAGCGATTTTAGTGATTTTTAAAGCATAAAAGTTGGGCTTCTCCTATTCATGTCAATTGGACTGGTTCATGAAGCGCAGGACAGAGAGTGATGTAGGCAGGAAGTATGCGGAGGGAAAAGGATTTGAAACACAGCCATGTGCTGAACAATGGAGGCAACAGAGTTGCAGGACTCCAAGAAGCAAAAAGCAGTCTGCAAGGAGACTAAAGGATAACACCAGGGAGACTGGAGCAAGGGAACTTCACCTGGGAATGACACTAAACCTACACCAAGTTAAGTAACTGTTTAGTGTATAGCTCTTGCATACATTATTCATGCGTATTTGCTGGAACAGATAGAAAGCAAGTACATGTGTATATTGTATGCATATTCTTGTGATGCCCTGTATGCGGTGTATAGCATTTCCTACAAGCAAAGCATTTTTGTTTAGGAAAGCAAATATACACTACAGAGGTTTTTTTTTTAGGCTTCCTTGCTTTTACTGCAAAAAAACTTAAAAGATGCATAGAGAGGGGGGGGGGGGGGGTCATTTTGCAAAGACAGTCGCTTTGCCCTGAATGGACTATTTGGGGACAGATATAAAGCATATTTTAGTTACGGTAACTTCTATTTTAACTTGCAAAGAAATACATATTGAAAGTCACCTGGTGCCTGAAACCTGTCTTTGTACTAAGCTCACACACTAACCTAAAATTAAATTAGGGATTTCAGTGCAAGCACCTGATCTCTACAAGAGTGAATATGAGAGACCAGATAGGCTTACAGTACAGGAGAGCTAAAAGTGGACATCACTGGTGCAGCAAGGTTCACCGCTAGTCCACAAAAAATGGGCAGGGCAGGAACACAAGGTCTGCCAAACTGTAAAAATTTGCTGTCTTAAAAGTACCCAGATCATGTTGGCACCACCGTCACGCCCTATACACATGTGGTCTGAATACCTAAATTCATCTGATTCTACACTAGGAAATCCATTTGAAAGGCTTTTAATCCTGAGGGCGTTGGTGGTCAAATATCTGCAAACAAACTGTACAGCAAGAACATGACAAGTTGACATTAAACTGAACATGAATTTACAAAGACAGAACATTTGTTACTTAAACACTATATACACGCACAAGAAAAAACGATAACGCCCTGGCAATAAAGGAGGGTTAATGAGAGAGTACAAACCTGTTTGTGGGTTGATCAGAATACTGCCAGGAGGAATGCCTGCAGCTTCCAAGGGAAGCAAAAAGAAGCTAGTGCTAGATGGAGCCACTTGCCCACTTATGCCACCATCAAAGGAAAGAGAATTACTAGTGCTGACAGTCGGATAGACAGCAGCTGTGCCATGTGAGGGTTGGTTTATGGCAGTTACTGGAAGAGGCTGCTGGGTGTGGGACAGAGAACCAGTGGACGACCCTACACTACTAGAAGACTCTGAACCTACAGGAAAGGAGCAATGAAAAAAATATATAGGTATTTTTTTTCACCTACAGTTTAAAACACAACATGCACAAAGACATAGAAACTAATCCCCTTGACAGTCAGGAGGGCTACTTAACCCCTTGACAACCAAGGAATGCAGAAAATGAGAGACATACAGCAAAACATGCATAGTGTTAAAAGAGCACCCATTGCCTGCAGAGCCTGATGGCAGCCATTTTGTGCCAGTATTGTGATGCCACGTCATGGTTAACATTCAGAATGAGTTTAGATATGATGCAGTTAGGTGACACTAATCAATAAAAATGGTCCTGTTGTGCTTCTTGCCAGCTGCATTCCAATACAGGATGCAAATTAAAAAAAATATATATATTAGTAATAAATTTGATAGAGATAAAATTATAATATAAAAAAAATTAAACGTAG
>BLSH010561636.1:780617-819273 GCA_018402905.1 Glandirana rugosa | reverse complement strand
TATATATATATATATATATATATATATAGTGGGCCATTTATATGGATACACCTTAATAAAATGGGAATGGTTGGTGATATTAACTTCCTGTTTGTGGCACAATAGTATATGTGAGGGGGGAAACATTTCAAGATGGGTAGTGACCATGGTGGCCATTTTGAATCCAACTTTTGTTTTTTCAATAGGAAGAGGGTCATGTGACACATCAAACTTATTGGGAATTTCACAAGAAAAACAATGGTGTGCTTGGTTTTATGAGTTATTTACAAGTTTCTGACCACTTATAAAATGTGTTCAATGTGCTGCCCATTGTGTTGGATTGTCAATGCACCCCTCTTCTCCCACTCTTCACACACTGATAGCAACACCGCAGGAGAAATGCTAGCACAGGCTTCCAGTAGCCGTAGTTTCAGGTGCTGCACATCTCGTATAGGCACTGATGTGAATGTAAAATATATATGTAAAGTGCTGCGTAAATTGACAGCACTATAAAAGTAAATGTAATAAATTTGATCAAAGGGCGCCAATCAAAACATTTCCTCATCGTAATTGGCCCCTTTAAAGGAAACCTGTACTGAGAAAAGTATGAACGCTACAGCTCGTGTCTGTTTTCTTTTTTGTGTTTTATAGCTACATTGTACAGAGCATGTGCTGTACAGTGCCTACTTCGGCTATATACGGATGCTAGGAATAGCGATGGGTACCATGGATGAGCAAACTCCTGTACATATCGTTACCTCATCAGAGGCAGCCCAAAGACTTAAGACGATGGAGGACCCTGGAAAGCAGCAGCAAAGGAGATGGCGGCAGCTGGGGAGGAGGTAAAAACTGACAGCTTAGATCAGTCAGCGCTGAAGGACACTCATAAGGCAAGTGTGCCAATGGCACTGGAGGAAAACACTCATAGGTTAAGTGTGCCAATGGCACTGAAGGGGGACCCACTCATAGGGTAAGTGTCCCAATGGCCAAGTAGGCTGCATCTACTCTCAAATAATGGCAAAAGCTCACTTTTCTCTTTCAGCTTTACTTCTGCTTTAAAGAAGCAAGTTTAATATATAAGCAGAGACTATTCCTTTAGCAAAATGAACATTAACCTGACTTTAGAGTGAAGCAGTGTTCTTGTGAATCAGCCAATCATTTGCAAGCAAAAGCATGTAAATGAAAAATCCCCTACATAGGATTGTGTGAACAATCCTAGCTGTTTAAGGATAACTGTATTTAATTTCCATGTTTTAGGGAACTAGCATCCTCTGTAGGTTAGACAGCCATGTCCCTGATGAGGTCAAGTGTATGATGAAATGCGTTGGGAAGTGCCTAACGTGACATCATGCACATCTGCTAGAAGGAATGCATTGTGTATGTTATCATTGCTGCCGGTCTGTGTGAGTATATTTCCTCATTTCAGTAATCTACATTTTAAAAGATATATGAGTGATTGTATATATTACAGGTTTCTGACATATAGGAGTGAAGCCAGAGGCATTAGCGGGCTTATCCCTGAACAGCTTTTGGCTTCAAATTTGTTTGAGGGCCATTGGATTCTAAACTCACTCTCATCTCTGTTGGACATCTGGGTGCTTCTTTTGGAGTTTTGAAACACCTCCTGTACTCATGTGGACAATATTTTTTATCACTAAACGTCACTGGATTGACTTAATTTTGGTTTTCTGTTATTTTATGTGCATGATTTAATATACAGTTTCAGGTTTTTCATATAATAGCACTGCACATTGTATAATTATGTCTGCTGAGGGTCAGTATCGGCACCATCCTAGATGTTCTAGTCAATACAGGTTTCACTTACAACAAAGTGCAATGACATGGCATCACCCTTAACAGCGGATCAAAAAGCACTCCAGTAAAATGGCTCATCTGTGACTGATCATTGTGGTTTACAGTAATTCACTGTACTCCACACATTGTTCAAATTTCAGTTTTGGAAGACCATCAAGGAGATGACAGTCAACAAATTTCTTATTGCCCTCGGAGAGATTTTCCTGCAATGCTTGATTGCTCTGCTCCCTCTCTCAAAAGCCATAAGGAAAAAAAAAATCTACCACTTTCTTGCAGCTGAATTCTATTCTATGGTATAGAGATCTTTTTCTTGGAGAGTGAGACCATGTGAATATTTGGGTTGGGGTCCCTTCCCCACTGCACTTGTGTCATTTTATAAGCTACAGAAAGTAGAAAGTACAAAATGGAGGCCTTTACAGGGTGCAGGCAAATGGATAACCTTAAAAACCTTAAAAACAGAGAAAGCAGCACTGTAGAAGCAGGCGCATCATGCAAAATTAAGCACAGTCACAGCAATGCAAGCCAAAAAGAAAAGCAAAAAAAGCTACACATTGCTGAACTAATCTAACAACCCTGCAGACCCAGAGGATTATTCCAGGAACAGATCTGCATGAGAACTGAGAGCATCAACTGCTTATCTGCACCTAAGTAAACGCTATGTAAGCTGCTAGCCTAGCCAGCTTGTAAAATAGCATAGGTGGCAAACAGGGCCTACAAAAATAGACCCAACATGAATCTTGGCATCTAAATATAGCAGAGACCTATATTCTCATGCATACCATCATGCATCTTCAATAAGCACCAACAAGATGTTAGTTGTTTGTTTGCAGGTGTTTGCTATGACAGAAGTTGTTTTAAAACGAATTCTAGGATAGATATGCAAAGGCCTTTCATACAAAAAAAAAAATGGGTAAAGGAATGATAATAGACAATAGTAACAAAGCAGAATGGTGAATAGCACTACAAATCATCTATTATATAAACCATGGGTGCTCAACCTCAAAGTCCCATGAGTTATTGCAAGGCTGACAGTTAAAATGACTCCCAAAGGCAGAAGCATGATGGGACTTGTAGTTTCCAAACAGCTGGAGGGCCACAGGTTACGCATCCATGATATACACTAAAGCGAATATACGGTGCACTGCAAGTGCAACTGCGCTAGATCTGAGAAGCTTTGAAATGAGGGAAAGCTTTATCCTCCAAATCATGTGCAAGCAAACATGCAGTTTAAAAAAAAATTCCTTGCATGTTCCCCTCAGATCTAGAGCAAGTGCACTTGCAGCACTCAGACTCTTTGCCTTTAGTAAATCAACCCCTAAGCCTCAGTACTAAAAAAAAATCTATATTACAAAACATTGTCAAAAAGGCTTGAAGCAATGTTCAAAGTGCAGCAATTCAATGTAAATTCTTTCAGCGAGTCAACTCAAGTAAGGCTTAAAGGCCTATTCCACCCTCCTGGCATTTCATTTCATTTCACACCCATATTTATGGTTTATTGTGAAATACAATGCCATTCCATGGCAACCCACTTCAAACCGACTCCCCTTGAAAAGGACTTTGTATTAAAGCTAACATCAAAGAGGATGAGATGAATGCATGAGGTTGTTCTTATTTGACCAGTCGGACTACTGAAGCTATTACCTGGCCAGCATGGTTTCAGAAAAAAGGAAAGATCATGTGGATGTCCTCTATAATCGAGCTCAACTCTAAGCCTGGGACAGAAATTAACTTTTGTGACCTCTGGCACAAGATACCTTTCACAAACGGTCACACCTGCAATTAGCAGGGGACCCAAGGGTGGGTGGGTTCCAAGACTGGACTAGAGGTCCTGATGTGTGAAGGATCTCAGTGAGAATGAAAGGGAGTTAGACTAGAGAAGACCCCTTTCTCCCCCTGCCCCATCAAATGGAAAATACATAAACCAAGTATACTTATTCCATGATAATATCAATGAGGAGCTCCTTTAAAAGAAAATGTCTATTATGCTGGAGACAGTTCAGTGATTTAAATCCATCAGCTCACTAACTTTCACTGCAGAGCTTAGCCTTGTCTAAAATCAAAGTCCTCATCTGACTTCAGCTGCACAGAGGTCTAGTTGTGATAGATCCCTACTCAGCTCATGGACTACTCAGGGCAGAACTCTGCAAAAGGGCCAGTTCTTCCAAGTCTGGCTTATCTCTGATAAGGGCTGAGACTTCACAAAGCCCCCAGCTATCCCCAGGACAATGACAACTTGGTGAGTTGTGGTAGTGGAGGGTTGAAAGTCACCTTATAGCATCCTTTTGTAATCAAGAGAAAAGACTATCAAGGACAATTTCTGGGGAAGTATAGATTTGATATTAATCAAAACGATCTCTTCTGCATTTTTGAAAGTTCAGGACAAAGTTAACAGGTTCTCCTTAGAGCCCGTTTCCTCTGCTACTAATACACTCCTCCCTGTGTTCTCCTGCAGCCCCTTTTGGTTACCAAAGCTCCTGGAAATGTCAGTTACTTGCATGTAAGGGACAGAATGTGACCTTCACTGGTTCCTCCCGCTAGCACCTTGACAGCTAAACACACTTTGACATGTGTGAGTTTCTACCAAGTGAAATTGGTTTACGATAAGGAAATATAAATACATCCCTCGATTTTCCATACCGATTAGTCCCCTAAGAGGATAACAGACAAGTTTGGTTTTCCACATGGATTGAGAAGCTCTGCACCCCTAAATCCTCTCTGCAAACCCTCTCAAAAGGCCAACGCGACCAGTCAAAAAATAAAATTGCTCGAAATAAGTAGCTAAGAGTCTAAAAAGGCTTTGATAAAATCTATTAAACATATGCTGAAGACACTGGCAAGGAGTTTGGAGTTTTACTATGACTTCTCCTTCGAGAATCTAATTTTCTTTACAATGAAAATCATGCAATTTGTTTGATTAAATTACTTGGGCATAAGCAATCAATCTATCCTGCCATAAACAATACCATAATTCTATTCTCTCGCAAGCCCAATAAAAAACAGATACAACTAAATCCTATTAAAGGGGTATTCCACTTTAAGCTTTAGGTGGGCTTCTGATGGTGCTGCAATGGAGCACAGCAAAAAAATAAAATAAAGTAGGGTCCACTTTCTATTCCAAGTGGAGAACCCCTTTTAAATCTTGACAGATCTCAAACATTCAATCCACAACAGCAGAGAAGGTAAGGGGATCATTAAAAGGCCTTTGCACAGAATGTGATTTTTGAAGTGTATAATGTAATATAAATATAATTGCAATGTTATAAGGATAAAATGGCATTGGGAGGGGGGGGGGGGGTGCTATGCAAGCCCTTGCATTGTATAACTCCTTTTTTGAATGCACTTAATCCTAAAGAGCCGGCCACAAAACCACAAATAAAAGGCATGTTCAAGGCAAGCGCACACAAAAAAAAAGGAAAAAACTCAAAAGCATACACCATAAAATGTAAACAAAAACAAAATGCCATGGCAGCCGATTGCCTTTGCACACACCGCTGATACCTGTTTTGGAAAGCCTGCCTGTGCTTTTGCTGCTTCCAGAGCTATCCCCTCGTGTCAAAACCGAAATCCCACTGAAGCTGCTAGCTTTGGTGACAGCGGGCTTCAGGTTTCTGATGGAGCTGTCAGAGTCGGTACTGCTCCACGGCCGCGGCTCATTGTACTTCAGGTCATTCTCAGTACTGCTGTAGAGGCTGTTTCCTGATCTACCTGAAGCGTCTTTATTGATCCTGAAATTTACACAACTGGACTGTAAAGATATATGGAAAAAAGAGATCGCAAGGAACAAGAAAGCGCAACACACATGCAGAGGACAAAGACGTTAAATGGGCCAATACCTAAATATCTGGCGTCTTTGCTGGGTAATATTAGACTCTTCCTCTTGGATTCTGTTGGGCGTTTTAACAAAACAGTTACTAGTTGGCAAGCAATGTGCAGAAGAGTCATAATAGGACAATGTTCACACACACACACAAACACACACAAAACACAAACACAATGCCACCTACCTCTTATCGGTGAGGTAATTCTCCTGAGAACATAATGACTGATGGAAGGGTTTAAAGAAAGGAAGAAGAATTACTCAAGATGTAATTGACTGATGCACACTAGGAAGGGTAAACAATTCATTTAGATCAATTTAAATGAATAATTTAATAGGGGCTGCAGATACAGTAAACAATTTAGACTGTATTTACAATTAGACAAACTTCAGCATATGACAGACAGAACTAAACAACTAGGCAATAGACAAAAAAAATGCAATCTTACTACAAAAAGGTCCTCCACAGGTACCTACTATTGTGAACTTTTCCAAAGCCCCTTTCACACGAGAAGCCCGCTGGGGTCCCCCTGTCCATTTTTCAGGCAGATCTGAGCGGGCCAACCATAGACCTCTATGGGCAGGCGGATGTCAGCGGAGAGGTGTCCGCTGACACCCGTCTGCCATCCGATCCGTAAAAAAGATGTATGGCCGATAAGTTCTCCTTCCATCCAGCGGATAGGATCAGGATGGGATCAGATGAAAACGGGCAGGCGGATCCATTTTCAGCCGATCCCCCATAGAGGAAATGCGGGGATCTGAAAGGCACAGAGAGCAGAGACGGACTATCATCCGCCGGCTCAGCGGAGCTCAACGGAGAGATCTCCCGCTGAGCGGATCCACTCCGTGTGAAAGGGGCCTTAGCGTACTATTGGTAAAACAAGCAATTTATAATGTATATGGACTCAGATGGTGCACCTAGATTTTTAATAAGGCTGCCTATGAAAGAACTAGGCAGCACTTAAGACACACTATGCGTTTTTTTAAAAAAAAATGTATAGTGTTTCAAAGGTGTTGTATTACAGCCCATCAGTGTGAATCGCCGGTTGTTAAGGACACTGTTGGGTGCCGGCCCCTTCACTGATGTCCTTAAAGTGATTGTAAAGGAACATATTATACTTGCCTCCTCTGTGCAGTGGTTTTACACAGGGCAGCTCAGATCCTCCTCTTCTTGGGTCCTTCTTTGCTGATCCTGGCCCCTCCCTCCTGTCGAGTGCCCCCACAGCAAGGAGCTTGCTATGGGGGCACCCGAGCCGAGTCACAAAGCTTCTGTTTGTCCCCATCCCCTCTCCTATTGGCTAACTGTCTTTGATTGACAGCCGTGGAAGCCAATGGCGCCACTGCTGTGCCTCAGCCAATCAGGACGACGGCTGAGGGACTTGTGGACATTGCTGGAGAGAGATGGGGCTCAGGTAAATATTAGGGGGTGTTGGGGAGGCTGCTACACACAGAAGGTTTTTTTATCTTAATGCATTAAGATAAAAAAAACTACCTTTACAACTCCTTTAAGAAGTGATAAGGCCTCCCCCCATGTCGTCAGTAGGAGCATTGCTATTACTGGATGGGAGGACGCAAACAGCAGCGGGCGAGTCAGCCTGGAGCAAAAGCTGTGAGGGGAGAAGAGAGGAGGGAGAGTTCAGAGGGTGCATTTTTTTTAATGCACCCTCCTTTTTAATAAGAATGCAACACCACAATATTGTGAATCTAGCAGAGAAACTGCTTACAGGGCTACATTCTTTAACTAAAAAACTTTCAGAGAGATGAGAAATATTTGAAGCCTGCCCCCTTACCAGAGAGTTGCCATGTTAAGAATAAGGACTCATTACTGAATATTCTGCTATAGAACTAATTAGGTCTACATCCCCACCAAATATAAGTCCCTTCCCACTGATGACAGGGTGCTTCATGTAAGATTAGACCCCAACCTCTTCTTCAGCCCCACATGGAATCCCTGTCTAAATCGTGTTGCCTTAACCTCTACCATTTCCAGAATAAGCTACTTAACAAATGGCAGAAAAAAAGCTACTAATTCACTTCCTTGAGTTCTCTCGCCTCACTAGCCTACCTTCCCTTCAGTCTATCATGAATGCGGTTACTAGACTCGCCCATCTTAACAACCCAACCGCCCACAGCCTGCCACCCCTCTCTTACAATCCCCCCACAGGTTTATGCTCTGCAACAAATAAATATAAAAATACTAACAATATACAAAGCCATTCTCAACTCTGCCCCAGCTACATCACCAATCTCATCTCAAAATATCACCCAAACCGTCCTCTACGCTCCTCCTAAGACCTCTTGCTCTCTAACTTCCTTGTCACCTCCTCCCATCCATCCTCTCACTTCCAGGACTTCTCCAAAGCCTCTTTTATCCTTTGGAACACTCAAACACCAGCCTGTATGACTGACCATCTCCTAGGCAGTCCACCCATCAACTCATCTCTTCAAGAAAGTCAATCCCACCTCTACCTAAAAAATTAAATTTTACTTTCTCCATCAACTCCTTCCACCACAATTATATTACCCTTTGAACCACTTTCCCATTCCTTCTAGGTTGTACACTCTTAAGAGCAGAGCCCTAACCCTCTTAGTATTGCAACTGTGTTGTCTACCATTATATTGTAAAGTGCTGGACGAACTGTCGCACTGTATAAATCCTGTATATCAGCAATTCTAGTGACTTCAAATTAACAGGGGTTATCAGTTCTTGGATCTCTGGGTGTAGTGAACGAGCTGAAGGCTAAAAACCGAACGTCTTCATTTTATAAGTGTAAAAAGCTTACTTCTTTCAGATAACTTCTTTACTTTTGAGCTGTGCGGTAACAGGCCAAGTATTGTGATAGTTCAAGAGACAAACTTTTCATTCAAATATACAAATATAAGAGTCACCATGCCCTGTTCAGGGAAGACCAAGAACTGATCGATCAGAGGTCAACTAATCGTTCAGTTCTCAGTGTTAGAGATGGTGTGGGACAGCAGCAGCCAGGGCTGCCGTTAGAAACCATGGGGCCCCATACAGCCAACCTGACTAGCTTCCCACAATAAACACAGCTTACTACACTTCAGTTACGAATAAACACAGTAAGCGATTGGTACCAATCGCTCATTGTGTTCATTCAGGAAAGGAAGGGCTGGTAAACATGGCATTTACTGGACCCTTCCCCCACTCTCCATCCTATTGTGTGCTTATAGCTGCCAGCAGGAAGGCAAGTGGGAAGCACCGCAGGGTGGAGGGGCACATGGAGTCTGGACAGCAGGGGGAAACATATGGTTCAGAGGGAGCAATTACTGAAATCTATCCCCTGTATGGCTCTCTGCAGCAGCTGAAAGCCAGCGGAGGGAGAGAAGATGCCAGCTTTCAGCTGCCGCAGAGAGCCATACAGGGGATCGGTTACAGTAATTGCCCCTCCCTACCAATAACCCTTCCTGCCAACATCTGATTCACCCTGCTGCTTGCGTCCTTTTCAGGGTAAAAAGGATGGAAGCACCAGCTTGTACAGACTTTTTAAAAGATTTTTCATTTGTAGCAGCCAGCGCCTTTTGGTGGCTCATCACTTTGTAATGGAGGATTTAAACCTCACACACGTGAACGTCAGGTGCCTTTCCAATCCAAATGCCTACATCATCTGGTTATTAGACCTGATGAAACGGGAGTGCTGAGCCCCTGAAACGTCTTATGCACACAGAGTGCCAGCTGAGTAGAGAGCACGCACGAGAGCCCACATAGTAAGTGGCTTACTATGGGGGCACTCAGCAATGGGGAGGGTCCCAGAGCACCAGCGGGGACCTGAGAAATGGAGGTTCAGGGCTCCAAAATCATTGCACAGAGCAGACAAGTATAGCATTTTTGTTATTTTTTTTCCTTTACACACAAAAGAGATATAGATCTTTATTAGATGTATTCCCATCAGTGCTACAAACTACCCATTATCTATGCAATACTTTTTCTAGTGTCATACGCCAGCATAGCAAAGCAATAAAGTATATGTAAAGTCTGTACTTGTTTTTTCCCTCATCTTGGATGGAGTTTGGAATGGTTAAAGCCCTTGTCAGGTTATTTTTAGCATCAGTTTCATTGGGGAGATTTCCATTAACTTCCTGTCCTACAATCCCAGTTGTCATCTTGTTCTTATGACAACTCAAAAATGTTAGATTTTTTTTCTTACTTCAGTCAGCTAGTGCATATTGTTTAGCCTTGCACAGCCAAAGCACCCGTTCACTTGAATTTGACTTAAACCTTATTACAAAAGCCCTTATCAATTTATTCTCCATGTTAAATATTAAAATCACAGAAAATGTTCTGCATACTTCCTGCGCAAATATTCTCTCACGGGCTCTCTGGTATTCTTCCTCCCGTTCTTCGATGGATTTGCTTCTTCTGTCCTCTTTTAATCTCATCCTCATCTGTACAAAAAAGGTAAATTAGACAATTCAAACAACTAATCTAATCTTTAAGCAAGTGGCAGCGCAAAATATTTAAATCCCAACCTGATTATCATCTTTGTCTAAACTGGAGTTATCCCTCTTGAGAATGTAACGCTTCTGGAAATCCACGCTTTTTTCATCCTTGATATGTTCCTCGAATTTCTGATCAGGGCTGAAAGACAAAGAAACAAATAGCTGACTCTGTGCTAGATCCCGCCATATGCACGGGAACATAAAACTTCTGGAGAGGTCAGCAATGACAAGTGACAACCCTATTATGTGTTTGGTAGTGCTGGATGGATAGCAATTAAGGTTGAGTTGTTTGGTTGTGTATCCTATTAGGGATGAGTGCACAGTGGGTCATGTGTGGGGATCATGCGAAGGTCCTAGGCTGCTGAACTCCTGATATAATTGTGGGGATGCTGTTCATGTGTGGTGTGGACTGCCTAGTATATTGTAGTCGCACTGTAAAAACATAGGCGATACCTCACCAAAGGCTTTACGGTATGACTACAATGACTATTATCCATATGCGTTCGCCCCGAAGAAAGAGCCTGTGAGACTCATCCGGGACAGGGGCTTTTACAGGGAACTATGGCTAGCCTACTACCCACGGCCCATGGAGCAGACCGGGGATATTGTCTGCTTCTCCTGGTCAGAGCAGGGTCCCAAAACCCTTTGACTGGCCAGGAATTCCCCAGAAACGTGGAGCATCTGTGGGAACATTGTGTCGGACAGATAGTGCAGACGCACCTTCACCAGACGGGCATGGAACTCAGAAACATAGAAAAGTGACGGCAGAAAAAGACTGAGTAGTCCATCGAGTCTGCCTTTTTATTTGTTTTTTTTTTTTCACGTTAACCTTGCTATCAGACTATAGTTTTAGGTTTATCCCAAGCATGTTTGAAGCCATGTACTGTCAACTGTCCCTGTTCCAATCATCAACCACCCTTTCAGTAAAATAATACTTTCTAAGATTAGTTTTGAACTTCCCTCCAGTTAGTTTGAGGTCATGTCCCCGTGTTCTTGATTTTGGTTTCATATTGAAAAGACTGCCCTCCTGAACCTTATTCACCCCCTTGATGTATTTAAAGGTTTCAATAATGTCTCCCCTCTCCCTTCTTTCCTCCAGACTGTACATATTAAGTTCCTGAAGTCGCTCTTATTTCTTATCTTGCCCCAGCTGGTCCTCGAACGCTGCATAATGCAGCACTTGCCCATTTTGCCCTGGCTACTATCAACTTTATATTATTAACTTTTTATACTATTTCCTCTGAAGATGTGCATTGGTAACCTAGTTTCAAGCTTGATCTGGGGTGGGACATGTAGAAACAAGTGGTGTAATGTACTTTATGTATCTGGGGTTGTGGAACGGTTTCTGGCCATCCAGGTGGACATGTCCTGGCTAATCAAGACCTATTGTGGACATGTTTTTCAGCACAGACAAGGGAGACAGGTTGGGGAATGCCCGTGACTACTAGTCACACTGATCAGACTTGTCTAGGTGCTTAGCTGTTAATTAAAAAGGAGTTGTAAAGGCAGGTGTTTTTCTCTTAACACATTCTATGCATGAAGATAAAAAAAAAACCTATGTGTAGCAGCCTACCCAGCACCCCCTAATTACTTACCTGAGCCCCATCTCAATCCAGCGATGTCCAAAAATGCCCAAGACGTCCAGGACACTCCTCCTGAACAGCTGAGACACAGCAGCAGTGCCATTGACTGCAGCAGCTGTCAGTCAGTCAGACAATCAGGGGAGACAGGGAGCGGGGTTGGGTTGGAGCTCCATGTCTGAATGGATACCCGGAGCTGATTCGACTCAAGTGCCACCATAGAAAGCTGTGTGGGCACACAATAGGAGGAAGGGGCCAGGAGCAGCAAAGAGGGACCCGTGAAGAGGATCCGGGCAGCTCTGTGCAAAACCAACTGCACAGAGGAGGCAAGTATAACAGGTTCTTTATTTAAAAAAAAAAAAAAAAAAGAAACTTTACAATCACTTTAAATTAATGTTCAAATGCCATGTTTTTACTGGTTGAATCTCTTCTCCTGAATCCAGGAAGAGAGATCAGTGCTGCTGCACCCAGGGACAGTGCTGGATCTTGACAGGAGACAGGTAAGTGTTTAGGGAGGTGGGAGATAGAAAAAGCAATGCATTTTTTACCTTCAAGTGGCTGTAAAGGCAAAAGGTCTTTATCTGAATGTATTCTATGCATTAGGGTAAAAAAAAAAAAAAAAATAAACTTGTGTGTACCAGCCCCCCTAACACTTACTTATCTGAGCCCCATCTCTGTCCAGCGATGTGCACGAGTGCCTCGGCCGCCCAACCTTCCGATTGGCTGAGACACAGCAGCGGTGTCATTGACTCCCGCTGCTGCCAAAGTCAGTTAGCCAATCTGGATATAGGGGGGAGGGGCCGAAGCACGGCTCCGTGTCTGAATGGACACAGGGAGCTGTGGCTCGGCTCGGGTGCCCCCATAGCAAGCTGCTTGCTGTGGGGAACTCAACAGGAGGGAGGTGCCAGGAGCACTGATGATGGACCTGAGAAGAGGAGAATCTGGGCTGCTCTGTGCAGAACCACTACACAGGGCAGGTAAGCATAACATGTTTGTTATTTTTAAAGACAAAAAAAAAATGACTTTAGTATCACTTGAAATTGAAATGGACTTTGAGGTTACAGCTTAACCACTTGCCGACCGCCGATCGGCATCTGACGGCGGCAAAGTGGCTCGTTCCCGCAAATCGCCGTCATACGACGGCGGCTGCGGGAACGTGTACAGTGAGCGCGCGCGCCGCCGGAGGCGCGCCCGCGCGCTCACTGTGTCCAGGGGGGGCCAGGGAGCGGGTGCGGCGGCTTCGATTGTCGCCGGCCACCCGCGATGCCCCCCCCCGGAGCGAATGAGCGGAGGTCCGTGTATGTAAACACGGACCTCCGCTCTGTGTGAGGGGGAAGGGCTGTGATCACAGCCTTCCTTTACGTGAAGGCTGTGATAACTTCCCTTCCCCAGATAGGCAGTCCCCCATACAGTTAGAACACGCCCAGGGAACATAGTTAACCCTTAGCGCGCCCCCCGCAGGTTAACCCCTTCACTGCCAATGACATTTACACAGTAATCAGTGCATTTTTATAGCACTGATCGCTGTATAAATGCCAATGGTCCCAAAAAAGTGTCAAAACGTTCCGACATGTCCGCCGCAATATCGCAGTACCGCAAAAAAAATCGCAGATCGCCGCCATTTTTAGTAAAAAATAAAAAAAAAAAATTAAAAACCCCAAAAATGAATTATCATCCGTAAACGCGACCACTTTTGCGCAAACCAATCAATAAACGCTGATTGCGATTTTTTTTATCACAAATATGAGGAAGAATATAAATCGGCCAAAAACGGTGAAAAAAAATGTTTATATATTTTTTTTTGGATTTGTATTTTAGGAAAAAGTAAGAAATTTGGGTTTTTTTGCAAAATTGTCGCTCTTCTTTTGTTTATAGCGGCGATCAGAAATGACGCAGCGGTGATCAAATACCACCAAAAGAAAGCTCTGTTTGTGGGAAAAAAAAGGACGCAAATTTCGTTTGGGTACAACGTCGCACGACCGCGCAATTGTCAGTTAAAGCGACGCAGCGCCGAATCGCAAAAAGGGCTCCGGTCCTAAAGCTGGAAATCCTTCCGGGGCTGAAGTGATTAAAGTGGCATTAGCAGTTAAACGGGTAGTAGACCTCGCCACTACCCAGCTACAGCTGAGGCCTAAGGAATAAAAGCCTGCCAAGCTGATATAACCATTTGTAAGTCTCAGTTCAATAGTATTGCAGGTTAGAAAATGCAAACCTCACTAATCTCCTACAATGTACTTCGGTCTTAATAATAATAATGTATAATGTATAATAATGCCCTTGTGTGATTGGCTGCCCACACCAAGCTGGCGTACTGATCTATGACTCACATTCTTGTATTGCTTGTTTTGTTCACAATGACAGATTTTCCACTCTGATCGACGTTATGATCAAGGCCAAAATATGCAGCAACTCTGTGCAGAAGCATCCTGTGATACGAGGTCATCGGCGGGAACTTCTTACGTTGCATTCTGAAACGGGAAACAATACTACATGCAGAAACACAAATTGTACCGATTTCCTTTTAAAACAAAACAAAACACAGCTGTGTAGTCAACTAGAGAAACCAATATATAAAAAAATAAATAAAATCGCTTGCGAGCAGGAGTCTAAGTTTCTTATTGGTTGCTGTGTTACACTACACTGCTCTGTGCATAAACTATCCTATAAATGTACAAAGCGCACAAACTATATATAAAAATGCATAGAACTTACTCATTGGTTGCGATGAAATCTAATATGTCCTGTTCCAATTTCAGCAGCATCATTCTATCCCTAGAAAGAAAACCAGCAAAGTTCTTACTGTAGTGTGAAGCTTTAAGAATGCATTAAAGGTGAACTCCAGGCAAACATCTTTATTCCTATACAGTGCATTCCTGAAGTATTCAGAGCCCCTTGACTTTTTTCAACGTGGTTATGTTGCAGCCTGACGCTACAGTGGTTTAAATTAATTTTTTTCTCATTAATATACACTCAGTACCCCATAATGACAAAGTGAAAACAGAATGTTAACGTCTGAATTTATTAAAAAGGTAAACTGAAATATCACATTGGCATAAGTATTCAGACCCTTTGCGACTGCACTAGAAATGTAGCTCAGGTGCTTCTAATTTCGCTTGATCGTTGATGAGTTTATACCTCGATTGGAGTCCACCTGTGGTTAATTAAATTGATTGGACATGATTTGGAAAGGGGCACACCTCTCTGTAAAAAGGCCTTACAGCTGACAACGCACACAGTATCAGAGCAAAAGCCATGAGATCAAAGGAACTGCCTGCATAGCTCAGAGACAGGATTATTGTAAGGCACAAATCTGAGGAAGGCTACAATTTCTGCTGTACTAGAAGTTCCCAAGAGCACAGTAGCCACCATAATTCTCAAATGGAAGACGTTTGGCTCATATTTACATCGTA
Source organism: Glandirana rugosa (assembly GCA_018402905.1). Taxonomy (NCBI): domain Eukaryota; kingdom Metazoa; phylum Chordata; class Amphibia; order Anura; family Ranidae; genus Glandirana; species Glandirana rugosa. The sequence goes on along the minus strand of BLSH010561636.1, from coordinate 804,214 downwards.
ACATAGTTAGTCAGGTTGAAAAAAAGGACATGTGTCCATTTAGTTCCACAAAAAAAAAAAAAAGAAAATATATATAACCATACAACCCCATATACATGATCCTTAACCCACAGTTGATCCAGAGGAAGGCAAAAAACCTCAGCAAAGCATGATCCAATTTGCTCTAGCGGGGGGGGGGGGGGGATCCTTCCTGATCCCCCGAGAGGCAATCAGATTTTCCCTGGATCAACTTTACCTATAAATGTTAGACTCTTCCAAGAGCTGGTTGCTTGGCCAAACTGAGTAATCGGGGGGAGGAGGGCCTTGGTAAGAGAGGTGACCAAGAACCCAATGGTCACTGACTGAGCAAGAGAGTCCAGAGAACGTGTGGAGATGGGACAAGGTTCTAGAAGGACAACCATCAATGCAGCCCTCCATCAATCTGGGTTTTATGGCTACACGGAAGCCACTCTTCAATGCAAAACATAAAAGCCTGCTTAGAGATGACAAAGCAGCTACAGGATTCTCAGACTGAGGAACAAGATTCTATGGTCCGATGAAACCAAGAATGAAATGTTTGGCCTCAATTCTAAACATTGTCTGGAGGAAAGCAGGCACCACTCATAACCTGCCCTATGCCACCGGAATAGTGAAGCATGGTGGTGGCCGCATCATGCTGTGGGGGGTGTTGGTTTTAGCAGCAGGGCCTGGGAAACTGGTCAGGATTGAGGGGGAAGCTGAATGCAGAGATATCCTCAATGAAACAGCGCTCAGGACCACAGACTGCACCGAACGATCCCAAGCACGCAGCCAAGACAACACAGGAGCAGCCAAGAGAGAACTCTGTGAATGCCTAGAGTGGCCCAGCCAGAGCTCTGACTTGAACATGTCTAGAGATGCCTGAAAAGGGCTGTCCACCAACGGTCCTCATCCAACCCAACTGAGCTTGAGAGGATTTGAAAAGAATGGCAGAAAATCCTCCAATCCAAGTTTGCCAAGCTTGTCACGTCATACCCCAAAAGACTTTAGGTTGTAAATGTTTCAACAAAGTACTGAGTAAAGGGTCTGGATACTTAAAAGCACGTGTTATTTCAGTATCTTCTTTTTAAAGTGGTAGTAAACCCTCCTATCATTTTCAGCCAAGGAAGCTGCCATCTTGGCCTCTGTTTAATCTACAACTGCCATGATGCTGCACATGTGATCAGCTATGACACCAGCCATTGGATGGTTTGACAGTTTGGTTCAGAGCACAGCCAATGAGAGTGTTACATTTCCGGCACATGCCGGAAATGTGACTGGTTTTTAACCTGTTAAATGCATGGGTTTACTACCGCTTTAATAAATTCAGATTTCTAAAATGCTGTTTTCACTTTGTCACTATGGGGTAACTGAGTGTAGATTAAAGAGAAAAAAAAATTAAACTGTAGTATTAGGCTGCAACATAACAAAACTGAAAAAAATTAAGAGGGTTTGAATAGTTTATGAATGCACTATATATGTATATAGATTTCAAAACAGCCACAAAGAATATAAATCCACTTTGTGAGCACCAAATGTCTGTTGAAACCCTGTTAACTTGTAAAAGTGGAAGTGATCTCATTGCTGTGCTGTACATAGATGGCAGACAGCAGAGCTGTAGGAGGGGCCAGCAGGCTCCACCCATGACAGGTTGTCTGCAGAAAACAACAGAAGGGGGCAGAGACCAGACCAGTCACCCTGATCATGTAGAGAGCAGCAGTGAGCGGTCTTTATTACAGAAAGCTATTGCACAGCTGTGAAATCGCACACTGGATTACCACACAGATCTGAAAGAAATACACAAAGCACACCAAGATTCAAGAATATACATGATGAATGTATTTAGACTATTTACTGATCCTGGAGTTCAGCTTTAAATACATTATGCCAGTTTACCATCTTAAAGCAGAACTGCACTCAAAAGTAAGCCAATAAAAATGAAAGGGTAAACCACAAAATCAGCTCTTATTCTCCTTTAATACAGAGCGTTATGCTGCAGCATTTGTTTTTGGTTTTTTTTTTATACTGGATGTCAGTCATTGGCTAGCAAATTTAACCCACTTTGTCTGGGCCCAGGTCACCCTGGACTCGTCTTAGTCCAGCAAAAAAATTTTTTTTCAGATTTTTGGTTGGAGATCTGCTTTAGAGTTCCAGCACTGGCTGGAGTTTCACTTTAAAGAATGCAGTTAACCAAACCTAATAGGATTTCTGTTACTTTGAATTTGTTCAATGGTTCCATAAAATACAAAAGTGAAAAATAAAAAACAGCATATTTGCTGCAGAAGCCATCCCAATGTTCCGCTTGCCTTCTCACTTGCTAATTCAATCCTAATCACCATTTAAATTAATATTAATTAGTTTGGTTAATGGCAGAGCAAGAACATCAATTATGAAAATCGTTCAGAGAGGCCGTTTCCTGCATGGATGAAATGCCTATCTGCCCCCAGCCTCTGTTGCATCCAACGGCTGATGGAGGGGGGGACTACGGGGATGCCATCTGTGTCCACTGATATATTTGTATGTTAAATGTGATCGTTAATGTCAGGGCAAAATATAAAAAAAGAAAAAACATATGCAGTGTGTCTGTAAAACAAGCATATTTTCCTTTTTTTTTTTTTTTTTCTTTAAAGCCCCTGCGAGTATACAAAAATAGCTGTTGATCTCATCTCCTAAGCTCTGTTGTGGGCTGACAGACAGCATTTTTGTGGACCAAGTGGTGTCTCTTGCTAAAATAATTCTTTCAATAATTCTTCTCTCTTTAGCCAGATATGTAAAGACCTATATATGCATTGGTCAAAGGGTCATACTCATGTCTTGATGTCATCTTGCTTTCTTCCGCTATGTGCTTCTATGTACTATACGGTCATAAAATAAAATAAAAAAAAATTATTAAAAAAAAAAAAAAGTAGTAAGACAAAGCATGTGAAAATTTGCATGCATTGGAGAAAAAAAAAAAGTGTTTTTTACTTTGTCCAGACTTTAAAATCTCCAGCCTAGCAGTTTAAGATTGTAAAGGAAAGATGGTAATACCAGAGGCTAGTTTCTGACTGAGTGTAGCAGGTGGCAAATTGTAGTACCAACACAGGATTAAGAAAACATGCCTGTCACGAATGTTTTAAATAGCTGGGAGAGCAATACTATCTCTGCCTTGTCGTGCTCCCTCTATATGCAGTTTTATTGTCACGAATTAGGCCAAATATGACATTCATTCTGAGAACTCAGCAAGCAACAAAGACCTAAGAAAAACCCAAGTGGGTGAACATGACCTGTTTCAGTCTGGTGAAAGGATATTATATATGTGTGGTCTCTAAACTCTTATCCAGGTGAAAGGAGAACGTCAATAACTGGTCTCCAATATTCTCTACCTAGGTGAAAGGATATTGTCCATGACTTGTCTCCAATCTTCTCGATTCAGATTAAAGTATATTGTCACTAATTGGTCTCCAATCTCCTCTATCCAGGTGAAATGATACTGTCCATGATTGGTCTACAATCTCCTCTCTCTAAGTGAAATGATATTTTTCATGATTGGTCTCCAATCTCCTCTATCCAGGTGAAAGGATATTGTCCGTGACTGGTCAACAATCTCCTCTATCCAGGTGAAAGGATATTGTCCGTGACTGGTCTCCAATCTGCTCCTATTAGACATTTTTGATTGCACAACTGCAACATTGTGCATTATGAAGCACAGATGACTAAACTCAAACAGAAGTGACCGACTGTGGAAGTATGCAAACAGTTGAGGACTACATTTTTAGTTCCCGTGGCAAAAGATTACACCAAAATCTACGTAGTTTGGGCTTGCAGCCATCTCACTTAAATTTTTTGCCACAGTGTCACTTGCTTTAGTTTTATTGTACAACAGAAACCGGTCTAATTGAAGCAGAACTTTAATTAGCTCTACTTTAATTAGACTTGCATATAGCCCATCTAAATATCCATTAAGAAATCATTAAAAAGCATTTTTTTTAAAGCAGCCAATATGATTACCCCAATTATATCTTTAGGTTATCTTCCCATAATCCCCTAAAAAGCAAAAAAAAAAAAAAAAAAGCAGACTCAGGGGCTTATCAGGCTTTACTGACTTACAAAATCCTGACAGTCCACTATGTTCTCTGGTACTGGTAGCCGGAGGAGGATATATTTAAGAGACCAGAATCAGGGACATGACAAAGTAACTGCAAAAACCCACACACTGAGGAGGGTGCAAACGCCTAGTGTATTACCACCATACAACTCTATTGAATACTAAAAAACAAATTGCATACTCACAAACATAAGTAACAGGCGTATCACATAGTAACTCCTGCCATAGGCAATGCCATCTAGCCATGCAGTGCACATTTGGAAGTTTAACATGTTTTTGGGGACATGCCCCTTTCTTCAGAGCTGAACCAACCACAAGCAATGCTATAGCTTAAATGGTCTCACATCAAAAGAACCCTCCTCCCTCAATGAGCATATGGGCAGAGCAAAAAAGTACCAAGCAAAAATTGTCCTCGCGCGCCCCCCCCCCGCCATCCATATATAATAAACGGAAAGTTCAATAGCCATTATCCATATGTACATATTATTAAAAATTAATGTGCATTATGACAGTTGTTAAACATCTTGAACAGTCTTTACAAAGAACTGGAGCTCTGAAACAGTAGCTCTGGGGAAAAGAAATTAAATTCATCTCAATAGCATTGTCCTTCGTTGCATGCGACTGTTACTAAACTGCCACATGAACCGTTTTTACAGACAAAGAGTTCCTCCCAGATTTTTTTATTTTTTATTTTGCTAATCCGTCCTGCTACACTGTATTAAATACCTTAATGTGTTTTGTAAATAAACTTGCCATTTAATACCCTATTTACTCGTGTTTGTTTTTTGCTTTGCAGAGTGCTTTCATCTTTACTGTGGGCATGTGAAGCCCACTAGGAGTCAGTTCCGGGATATGGTGCAGCTGTTTACCCAGCACGCACCTCCCGAACTCACGCATGCGCTGTATACACAGGGTTTAGCGCAAGAAGATTTTGTTGCCATAACAGGCAAGGACGGAAGAAGTGCCCGTCCCATTGTTATGGCTACTAAGATAAGCCATCTAACACAAACCCCAAAAGCCTCAGCCTAGCATGCATATGAAGCACTTGTAGCACTGGGCACTGAGGTGAAGCAGCTTCTCAGATTAGCTTTTCTCATAGCAAATGTTAAAACACTATTACACTGCCCCAATCACATTGCCCCCATTACACTGCTCTTTTTAAAAACAAATTTAGATTCTTTGGTTGTGCTGTCCTCTGGGCTCTGTGTGCAGAGCGGACATGGTTACCACCCGTAATAGTGATTACAATTATGCTGCCCTTCTGATCCCCACACACATCCGCTATCCGGAACAGAGCCACCACCGATCAGTTTGACTGGGAAGCTTGGGCAACGATGGCAACAAAAGCCTGGTTACCCTTTTTGAAAATGATGCTGGCCACCGCCTTGCATCGCATCATTTCTGGTTTTGAAATAATGCGATGCTACGACATGGCAATGCCTGTTGTCTCCTGGGATTGAGGACATCTCCCAGGAGACTTTGCAAAGCCGGAAATGACATGCACGGCCGTGGAGGAGGAAGTGAGAATTGATTTATGCATTTGTATAGTAAATGATCAAAAAACAAAAAATGCCAATTAGTATTTGGAGCACACATTTCTGCTCGATGGTGGAGACTTGAAAATGTGGATAGAACACGGCTTTATGCGCTATAACAGTACCTGAAGGGAAACCGAGGGAACAAACACGGATAATCCATTCAATCACTGGTTTCCGGCTCACACGGTTCAAGTGCCAGCCGCTGCAACACACGCTCAGCCCTGTGGACCGCAGTGCCAGAAGTGTGTCAGAACAGAGGCAGCGCTCCCAGACCTTGGTGGAGTGATTCTTTGGGTACATCAGCAGCTCGTCTTGAGGGCTAACGCACTAGGCATTTGCACCCTCCTGTGTGGTTTTGCAGTTGCTTGAAGATTTCCCAATCTGAGGAGGGCTGCACCCAATGGACCATTATGTTTGAACACCAAGAGGAGCAATCTCAACTGAGCGTTTTTGAGACTTTGGCGACATGACAAAGGAAGATTAAAAGTGGTTTGCATTGGATAGTAGTGTCACCCTCCTAAATACTCAGTATGGCAGGAGTAAGGGTTTCACAAGAGTGGCTAAAGAGAACTACTATTTTAGCAGATAAAATCAGTTAACTTGAAGAAGATGTAGTACGATGGTGCTGGAGCAGGCAATTGTATTAAAGTTTTTAAAAACTGAAAAAATAAAAAGCACAGAGGCATGGTTTTGATTGATTCTCATGTGCATGCTGTGTGTTCCAGAAGCCCTGGCAGCAGAACTCCAGCTGGGAGCTGCAGTCAATAAGCAGCAGGGCTGTGTAGGTGGTGGGGGCTGACTATGGGAGGAACAAGCACTACTTGCATCCCAGGAATGCAAACTGACCACGCTGGCATGGATCTGGCACTGTGGTGTGGTTGGTTTTATACAGGAACTACTGGCAGGATCACCAAATATTTAGAAGCACCAATAAAGTTAAAAAAAAAAAAAAAAAAAAAACCAACTACAGACCAATATGTAAAAAAAAAAAACAAATCAAACCCAGCACACATATATATGTATATATACTTCATTTAAGTACAAGATACAGGTTAAACATATTTCAACTGTACATAGTTTGACTAGAGTTCCATTTACTAATACACTAGAATCACCAGACATGCATGTATATGGATCAATAAATATCCCGGAATTTATTCTTCTTACTGAGAATCCCAGATTGAATATGTGCGGATAATGGAACTAGCACAGCACAACAGCAGATGGACGAGGAGAAAAGTGAAGGATTCACCAACGCCTCTAAACAACTAGAGCCAACAGGCTGGTTGCCAAGCAACAATTGCATGATAGATGTCTTAAGGAGGTGTTCTAAAGGAAGAATGATTTAATTTCAGAATGCACAGTAGATCACAGGAACAAATCAGCTATCACCTTCCGTTATCTGCAACCGCTGAATGCATTAAAGAGGAATCCCAGGTATGAATATTTTCTATGTACTGTAGTTACATTGGTCCAGCTTGGATCGATGTAACTATGTATTCACCATCCTTGGCTTCTTCTGGAAGCTGGAAATCGCCAAAGTAGGCATCGCTACTCCAATGCTTCTGGGTCCAATGCAAAGGGGCTGCCCTGATGCCTTCTCAACGTAGGAGGCTTGTTTGTGGCTCAACACGGGCGCCATTTAGCGAATGTGTAGCATTTTGTGAATGAATGCAAAGCGCTCTCTAAACGGACAAGGTGGATAGCGTGATGTCATTGCCCCACCTCTCCAAATTAGAGAACAGGGCAGGCACTTGGCCCGGGAGCCAGAGCAAGTGGAAACCACTGGAATAGCGGTGTCTACTTCAGTGATTTCCAGCTTCCAGGGTATTGGCCAGGTATATATATATATATATATATATATATATATATATATATACACACATATACACACACACATATATATATATATATATATATATATATATATATATACACACATATATATACACACACACACACACACACACACACACACACATATTTACACTGGTCCAAGCTGGACCAATGTAATTATGAATAAAATATCCATACCTGGAATAATTCTTTAAAGTGGTTGTAAAGGTTGTTTGTTTTAACCACTTACCAACCGGAAGGTTTCCCAGCTTTAGGACCAGAGCACTTTTTGCGATTTGGCACTGCGTCGCTTTAACTGACAATTACGCGGTCGTGCAACGTTACACCCAAACAAAAATTTGCGTCTTTTTTTTCCCCACAAATAGAGCTTTCTTTTGGTGGTATTTGATCGCCTCTGCGTTATTTCTGATCGCCACTATAAACAAAAGAAGAGCGACCATTTTGCAAAAAAAAAAAAAAAACAAATTTCTTACTTTTTGCTAAAATTCAAATCCCAAAAAAATATATAAAAAACTTTTTTTCACTGGTTTTGGCTGATTTATATTCTTCCACATATTTGTGATAAAAAAAATAAATAATCACAATTGGCGTTTATTGATTGGTTTGCGCAAAAGTGGCCGTGTTTATGGATGATGAGAATTAATTTCTGGGGTTTTTTATTTTTTTAAATTTTTTACTAGTAATAGCGGCGATCTGCGATTTTTAGAAGTACTGCGATATTGCAGCGGACATGTCGGACATTTTGACACTTTTTTGGGACCAATGACATTTATTCAGCGATCAGAAATTTAAATGTCCACTGATTACTGTATAAATGTCATTGGCAGTGTAGGGGTTAACCTGGGGGGGGGAGGGGAGCTAGGGGTTAACTGCGTTCCCTGGGTGTGTTCTTACTGTGGGGGGGTTGGGCTACCATGGGCATGAGAGATCTAACTGATCCCAGTGACAGGGATCAGTAGATCACCCATGCCTGCACTGTCAGAATGGGGAACCGCTGTGTTTACATCGGCGGTTCCCCGTTCTTTGCCTGTGGCTGCTCATTGCGGCTCGTTGACGGACATCGGGTCTGCCCGAGCCGCGGGCACACTCCTCAGGAGTGCGGCAGGCGCGCGCCCCCTAGCGGCCGTTCGCAGATCGCCGTCTTTTTACGGCGATTCGCGAACAGCAACCACACTGCCGCTGTGAAAACACGGCAGGCGGTCGGGAAAAAAAAAAAAACACACGCCTATACTGACCTGAGCAGCCCCCATCCTCCTCTTCTGAGGTGACCCATTAGCGCTCCTGGCTCCTACTCTTCATTGGGTGCCCCCACAGTGTTCGTGCGGACGTGCTGAGTTCTGCTGCTGTATTCATTGACACAGACAGCAAGACTCGCCCCCCCCCCTGCTCCCGTGTCACTGGATTTGATTGACAGCAGCGGGAGCCAATGGCTCCTGCTGCCACCAATCTATCCAATGAGGACAGAAACCTCTGCTGGAGCCCCTGGAATGGATGGGTTCAGGTATGAAAAAGGGGGGCTCTGGGGGCAGCTGTAGCAAAGAAAGTTTTTCACCTTAATGCACAGAATGCATTAAGGTGAAAAACTATGAGACTTTACAAGAGAAAAGTTTGGATTGGCTGTGAACCCACTTAATATAGTAACAAAGTTCCTTTATTAAAGCGATAAAAGCACAAGATAGGTACAGGCAGGAAGAAGTCAGGTAGGTTGACGAGTTTCACACTATTCCAAGTGCTTTGTCAAAATTATAAGAATGCAAATCCAAGATGTTCACCTATAACAGGTAAATCACATGACCACACAGGTGTACAACATTAAGAACATCAGATAATTGCAAAACCTGTCCGGAGCCATCTCCGGTCACATGGCATGACCAAATTGGGCATAATAATTAAACAGTGAGTAGCTCCATTGCTTTTTGTATCATCAAATGTGAGTACATGATAGGGTACTAGCTGTTGTGAACAACACATATAAAATCTTATTCCAATAAAAATAGCCACTATTCCAGGGAACACATTGTCTGAACTGCCATTGAAAACTATTGTGGAGAGGCAGTTTTTGGTTACCCTCAGACTGCAAAATGAGGGCTTAATTTGGATGTACACTCACATTCCTAGCTTTCAGCCTCCAGGCTGAAAAATAATCTAATAGATTGCACCATCTATGCTAAACAGCAGAGATGGATGAATCTCCTGCTCTGGCTATGGTATTCTGGACAGTGGCTGCATCTGATTGGATGCAGGCACTGCCAACATAGATGTCCAACCAGTTGCTTCAAATTCTCAAATGGATATTGGTTGGGGTGGAGCAGACAGAATTTCAGACAGTTAAAGGAGTTGTAAAGGCAGAAGGTTTTTGATCTTAATGCATTCTATGCATTAAGGTAAAGGACACTCCTCCTGATAGGCTGAGACACAGCAGTGGAACCATTGGCTCCTACTGTCAAAGTCAGTTAGCCAATCAGTGGAGAGTGGGGCTGAGGCCGGGTCAGGGCTTCGTGTCTGAATAGATACACAGAGCTCTGACTCGGCTCGGGTGCCCCCTGTAGCAAGCTGCTGGCTGAGAGGACGCTCGATAGGAGGAGGGGCCAGGATCAGAGAAGAGGAGGATGCGGGCTGCTCTGTGCAAATCCAAGTGCATACAGGAGGCAAGTATAACATGTTTGTTATTTCTTTCTTTTTTTAAATGAGCCTTTACAATTACTTTAATCAGGAACCAGCCAAATTAGTTAAAGGTATGGCCTGCTGTACTTCCTGGTTTAGTAACATGTATTTAGGGAGCAACATATTACTTTTAAGCCATTACCCCCCACCCCTACCACTGTGACAGTGGGTTCCTCTCTCTGCACCAGCTGTCACATTTTAAAAACTGTGTGATTGTGTGGGGATCCGCCCACACTACTGCATCATTCATTTACAGGAATCTGAATGAATGAACTACAAGTCCCATATTCCACCGCGGAAGATAGACTTTGTCATTTCAGTAGTCCATTTACTCATCCTGCAGTTCTGAAACGGACAGCCTGTACAGAGGTATGGGCACTGAGCAGTAGGAAGAGTCTGCAGGAGCCTGACATTGCACCAACGATTTGCTGCCAAAATCATTCAAACTTTAAGCTGGCCATATACTAGTAGAATTTTGCTCCAAATTTTTCTTTAAGAATATTTGTTTGATTTCCTAAATATTAGTGGGGTCCAATGAATTTTCATTGTTGAATGCAGTGGCTAGTATATCTGTAGAAGCAGGATGGAAAGGTTTTCTCCAACAAACATTTTTTAGCAATGAATGTGGTTTTCATTTGTTTCAAAATCACATAGTAAAATACTAAATTTGAAAGTAATTATATTTGTCAAGTCACAGAATGCACTGATAATTAAAAATAAATTTCCGTTTAAAAAATAAAAAAAAACTGGTGTATGGCAAGCTTTAAAAATCATCACACTGCAATTACTCCTGGATGGATCCAAAAGATGGATGTAAACTTAGAAGTTTCCTTTTATAGGACAAGCATTACTTTCAACCTTCTCTCAAGAGAGAAAGATTGTGATTCTCACGATGTGGATAAAGCAGTTAACTGGCAGATGTCCCGGGCCCGTTTGCCATCATAGACACTTGCCTATGGCCAGCCATACTGTCACTTTGAGAGAACTGTCAGTGTGTATAGTAAATCCCCATGTCTGTTCCTGATGCTAAAAGACCAGTTATTGAGGAGTGCTGCAGGGCTGGGGACATCTCTGGTGTAACCATCCATAACGCACCTTCATCAAGGTTACCCTTATAGCTCTTGTTCTAAACTGATCTTTATACGTCCTTCTTACTGTAAGCTCCCTGGGGCTTTCTGGAACATCTCAATGACAAGTCACAATCACCTTGCAGCTATTCTTTCCAACTACTGCAACATGAGGAACTGCAGAAGACAACACGGTCGACACCAGTAATAATTCAGTAGACCAAATGGGTCAAATCTTACAGGAAACATTCCTAAACAGGTTGCCTTGGAACATTCATATTTAATGGACTTAAAGAGCCAGACCATTAGTTTCAACAAAAGTCTTTCTATAATCTCTCTTGTGTAAACCTCCAAAAACGCAGAGTTGCTGCTGGGTGCCGCCATCTTGACTGTCGTTAGCAGACTCAGAGCTGTCACTCAAGTGACACTAACCGTGAACTTTAAGTGTTACTAAACCCAGGACCCTGCATTCACTATATCTGGTCTCCCACAGTACACAGAACATGGAAATGCAATTTTAGTAAATATACTGCTAAATACCTTTTCTCATTAGCAGTATATAGCAGTCTTGTGATTTCTATTAGTTCCTGGTGAAGCTTGTAGGAGGAGTTTTCATACTGTACTGAGCTGTTCTATGAGGTTGCAGGGGTCCTGACCCTCTGTCTGTACAGTGCTGATTGGCCCCGTGCTGATCAAATGCACCCTCCCAAGAAAAATAAAAAACCTTTTTAGCAATACACACCAAACTGAGCATGTGCAGCCTGACTCCAAAGGCTCTGTCTTATCGGACTTGTCCATGGGGACATTTCAGGGAGGGGAGGATCTGTGTATACAGGATCAAACAGCTATTTTACACAATGCGGAAGATTAACCCCTTAGGTTCCACAGTGAGTATAAAAAGCATGCTTTACTGCATATACAGACAGATTTTACTGTTGTGGGTTTAGTAACACTTTATATGTGCCCCCCCTCCCTGGCATCACCCAATCACATAACGTTCAATATATGTAATGCTTGAGAGGATTGTTAGAAACTGCAGACCTAATAGAGGAAATGAGGGTCAGAGTGTGGACAGGATACGTGGGGATATGCTGCAGAAGACAATGGGAACATGTTACATGAGGCTAATAGAGATCAATGACATTACCCCAATCAGTGTTCCCACTACAGACTGCTGAGGTCCAAGGGCTGCACATCATATACCAAAGGGTCGCAGGCTGTGCTCCAAGGCTCTATAATATTCCCCTTCACTGCTCTCCCGATAGTTACATAAAAGGTTATGCAGGGAGATGAAGGTAGAAGTGGAAGAGCCGGGGGTCAGCACTCCCAGAGAAGGAGAGGGCTAAATTTTCTAGCAAGTTGAAAAGCACATGACACGTGAAAAAAATAAAAAATATGGAAAGAAAAACACTGCAAGCATTTATAAAATTAGATTTTTCTGTGATCTTACTTGTAAATTTTAAGCTGGCAACAGGGGCTCTTTAATTTACATCTTACTAATGTGGGAATATTTTAAAAGGGGAAGAAAAAAAAAAACACCCTAAAAAAAAAAAGGCACAAGTTAAGCATGATAGCCACACAAGCAGCTTCAGAGGGAGCACATAAACTGGGTTACCTGGTAATAGCGGGCATTGTATGATATCCATTGTAAGTAAAGGAAATTTTTATTTTCCATTCATACTTACCTAGGTGGATGCAGCATCGATCCGATACTGCATCTGTCCCCCGGCGTCTGTACATTGAGAACCGAGCGATCAAACAGATAGCGTGGTTTTCAGAGCTCCTAAACAGAGAGCTGCAGACTGTCAGTCACAGCTCTCTGCTCATCCCCCTCCTCGCTCACTGAGCTGCTGGGCTGTAGAGGGGGCGGAGCGGCTTGCTGAGAGGCTAAGATGGGTGTCAGTCCAGGCAGGTGGTGGATCCAGACTCCGCGGTTGGGATGACGCGGTGCCTCGACTGACATTGGTGACATCAGCAGAGAGCGTATTTCAGCGCGCTGTCTGCGCAAAATGGGTCACAGGAGTGCAAAGTTAATTGCAATCCTGTGATCCATAGGAGATGCACAGCTAAACGAGCTTTGACTATACTTCTCCTCTAAGCTAGCCATAGACGGTTCGAATGATGTATGAGCAGGCTAGTTGACCAATCAGTCAACTTGGGTGCAACCAGCCTGTCAGATTTTACATGCAATCATTGCTAGCAACTATTCTAATCACGGTGTTCTCCTTCCCTACCAGGAGAACACAATGGCTCTGCGGGAGGGATTCCCCCATCAACACTGACGGAGTTGATGGGGTAATTGAGCAATTTACTTTCTTGCAATCCGTGGTTGCAGGAAAGAAGATGGATCCATCAAAGGCCAGCTTTAGGCAGGAATATGGTTTAAAAAGTATGGTTAGGTTTGCTTGCCCTATTAGAACTCCTGAATAAAACTATACAGAACCGGCCCCAGCCTGCCTCTGCAGCACTTAGCCCATCCTCACATTGAAATATTTCTCTAGTCGCATAAAACCAGAGTACCTTACCTGGGGTTACTTTTCAGTGTGTTCACTAAAAACTCATGGAGGTCTATACCGGTGGAATCTGTGTATTCCTGACTGGAATCTGTGTGTGAAAACCAAGAACACAATAAGAAAATCAGCTCTACTAAAACACATTTTCATTTTTATTTGCATAAAGCGAAGAGCAGCGTGATACTTTATTTCCAACCAGTATGCCTTTGGAAATCGGGAAAGAATTTATCAATTAGAATAACCTAAACCCTATGTTATTTATAGCCTATATAACTAGAATAACAGCTAGTTTAGGGATCGGAGATACACAATTTATTTTTTTTTTAATCGCTACTTTTATATTCTTTTGTAATTAAGTTGACAAAAAAAAATAAAAAATAGGAGAAAACCCAAAATAAAAAAAAGTCCGGAGCTTTTGTTTGTGAATGGCCCACAGCATTCAAGATGATCAGACATCACATAACAAGATTAAAAAAAAATGTGCAGAGTGGGAGCATTTGAGTTAAGGAGATTCAGGGTCACTCAGTTCTTAGCAAAAGTTTTTTTTTTTTGTTTTACTCAACAGGCGTGTGTTATTTATTTTTTTCAGTCAATTTATTGCATATAATTATTTTCTTTTTTTTTTTTTTTTGGAGTATAAAATTAAAACCATTGTCAAGTTTTTTTCACAGCCTATGTCCGCGCTAGTCAGATTCACCCAATCTGTCCCAGTGACCCTTATCGAAAGGGATGCCAAATCCAAATGTTACAGGTCTCATCAGAAGCAGTTAGGTCAAATCTTCCATTGGAGACACCTGTTCATATAACAACTTTCTAAGAGACGTTTTCCCTCACTTCCTGTTGCTTTCCAAACAAAAAATAAGATGGGGAGGGGTTTAAACTATTTCTATGCCATTTAAAAAAAATATTTAAAGTATAGGCCATTTTTTTCCCTTTTCATTTTGGATAAAGTAAAAGGAGGGTTATAACCCGTTAGATTTTTTATTTTTTTTGGGCATCTGTACCCCAATGGGGAGATTTGCCTTCACTTCCTGTCCCACAGCCAAACAGGAAATCCCTGTAAATTGAAGGAATTTCTTGGGGATCCCCACGTCACCAAAACAAGTGACCCCCATTGAAAGATATCACTATTACTTTTCTGGGGACATACCTAAATATGGGTTTTTCTTTTACTTTTACCTTCAATGATGATGAGTAAACAGGACAAATAAAGAGGGCGAATCTCCTTAACGAGGAGATAGCAATAAAACCTGACAGAGGTTCTAATTCCTCTCCATGCTATCTAAAAACGGGGAAAAGTTTTAGTTATACTTTATATTTTTATGTCACATGAACAAAAATAGCTTTGGCTACATATACATCAACTTAGATAATGCGAAAACATATAAGAATGATGACAAAATAAAAGATGACCAAGTGGCCTGTCAAGTCTACCCCATTTTTCAAATTTAATTTAAATAAATGTAATACATTTTTGTAAAGATTTCACATTACTTGTATGCACTGGAGATCGTTGCTTTTATTTGGATTGTAGAAACAAAAATCAAAAAAGTTACATTTTCTAAATAAGGCTGCATTCATACCTGAGCGTAGCATCTTTGAGCATTTTTCCAGTGTTTTCTGACACTTTTTTTTTTTTTTTTTAAACAGAATTTTTGAGCTTTGACTTATTTTTTTTATTTTATTAGCCAATAGAAAAAAAAATTCTTTTTTTTTTAATGTTCGGGTAAGGAGTGTTCAACGGCTTTGACTCAAATATAACAAACATGTCATACTTACCATTACTTACACACAGAGCAGCCCCGATCCTCTTCTTCTGGAGGCCCCTCCTCTTCATCGGGTACCCCCACGGAATGCCGCTTTCCCCGAGGGGCACCCGTGCGTGCTCACTCCCGAGTCCTGCTGCTGCGTCCCATTGACACAGACTGTGTCACTGGATTTGATTGAGAGCAATGGAAGCCAATGGCTCCTGCAGCTATCAATCTGCCCAATGAGGAGAGAGACAATGGCTGGAGCCAATGTGCTCTTCACTGGATCAGATTGGGCTCATGTAAGAAAAAGGGGGGCTCTGAGGGGAGCACAGGTTTTTCACCTCATTCTATGCATTAAAGTGAAAAACCTTGAGGCTTTACAACCACTTTAAGGTTAGGATTATTTATACTACTACCACCACTTGAATAAATAAATGTAAAATAAACACAAATGAAGATAATCATAAATAAAATAAAATACATTTTATATATTTATAACATTATAAAAGGTTTTTGTTCAAGTTTGGGTGTTTATTATATTAACAAAAATGTATATTTTTTTACGATTAGGGGTTAATTATGTATTATTATATATTTATAATGATTTTTAGTTGTGTATTTATTTTACATTTATTCATAAATTACTATTTTTTCTTTTTACAGTTTTTCAATTGAGCAGAAGTTTGCGCAAAAAGGCACGCAAATCTACTCAATTTGAGCTACAAAAAAAAAAAAAAAACGCGAACTTTTTTGAGCTTCAGGCGACTTGGAGTGGAGTTGTGAACCAACTCAATAGAGAAGAATTGATTTTTTTTTTTCTCCTCCAGCATTTTGGAGCTCCAAGTTACAAAACATTGAGGTGTGAATGGGGCCTAATATTGAGTACTGGGAATATACGGTAAACAGTTTATACACGGTTTCCTATGCTGGGTATCCGTTAAGCAGCTTCTCATTTTTGCGCTAGTAAACGTTTATGGTATGGCAGAGAGAGACAGACTCACTAAATATGCGATTCATTTTGGGAAAAGAACAAAAAGAAAAAAAGTTCACGGCGCAAAGAAACAGGTTATGGTAATCACAGTCTTTGATTACAAACGCATTTCAATATCGAAAAGTAGGGAGGTCACTGCTTGTGTTCGGGGGAGCGGAGATAAATCACCCCATCTGAATAATGCGCTTCCATAAATATTTATACAAAAGATAACAGAGGAGGTTCATAGGATATTTTTATTGATGTAACTAGTGAGGGGATTACAGGGCAAATCACAAACCTCGTGAAAGCATTTTACGTGCGGACTTTTCATTTCCTTTCTCAGTTTCATCCTTCAAAGGTTTTTCTTCTTTTCCTGGCGATGGTGCGGGCTGGACTGGTATCAGTTCCTAAAGATGAAAGGCAGATCTTAAAAGAACAGAAGCCACCTGCTTCTTACAAAACTTTCTTGGAATCGGGTAAGGGACTTTAATGAACATCCTACCTTATAGCACCGTACGGCCAGCTAAATATCCTCCCATCCATACAGTGCTTTCCTGGAGAGTCCTGCATTGCCAAGTCCATCATAATAGAACCGGGCAAGGACCTTCAGCCAACTTTCTCCTTTACCGCACGGCAGTGGCAGCTGGTGATCAATATTTTGGGGAGAGGAGGTGGCAAATGACACCCCCCACCCCCGCAGTAGATGAATAGGAAGGCGCAGATCAGAGGCCTTCGTACCTTAGGAGGCAGATGAGGAGGATCCGAGGTAAACCTGCTGTTCCTCACTTCGGGGCCATGCTGCTTCTCCTCCTGGTCAAAAAGGAAGTGGGTCCTGAGACCCAAATGGTGGGGTGGAGAATCAGGAAGACAATAGCGAATATTAATTCGCTATTCTGAAACAACTGGGTGGGCTCAGAGCCTAGTGCTCTGCGCCATGAGCCCACACTTTTTTGAAGCCAATTAGAGCCTCAGGCTCTAATCATGTGCCTCAAAAAAAAATATAAAAAAAAAACCCCATTGAAATCGATGTGTCCAGCACCCTGCATGGAGAGTAGAGGCTGGGCGAATGGATTAGGAGGCAGCGCCCCTGCGCCCGATATGGATGGGACGCCACTGTCGCACTGTATGACCAGCTAATATTCTGCCCACCATAAAAACCACACACAGTTCTTCCCTGAAGAGTTCTGAATTGCCAGGCCCAATGCCATAACCACAACCTGCATCAGAGGTCAAGCAACCCTTTCAGCCACATTAAACGTCCAAAGTGAAAAACCTGTTATTAGCTGGAAAACGTTGCCCAGCGTGCCTCGGATTTAGTCCCCGTTCACATTGGTGTGACTTGCCATACAATTTGACAGCTTCAAATCGCATGAAAAGTTGCACCCCACTTTTGGCAATGGAACCATTCAAATTGCTGCAACTTTGAAAAAAGGTCCCTGCGCTACATTTTGCCAATTTCATTGCGACTTGCACAGATTTCTGTTAAGCGAAGTAGAAAGTCTCAATGAAATTGGGAGGTGCAAATTGCACTGATTTGAGGCTTTGAAATAGTGCTAAAGTTGCACTATTTTAAAGCCGCACCAGGGCTTAGGTTTACTTTGTTTCTATGGCCTTAATCGCCATTACTTCCCAATGATCGCTATTCTCCGTCCAATGGGAGTGCCTCTATGATTAGCAAGGGCTCTCTCATTGGACAGGGAGAAGGTAGGTGGCAGAGCTTGCTCTGTATCTCAGGGGTGTAGGGCTCCATTCACATTAGCGTGTCTCCAAAGTCGCACAGTTTACAGTGACTTCGGAGCACAACTTTTGGTGTAACTTTACATTCTTTGGAGCAAAGTAACATCAAAAGTTGCACCAGAGTAGTGCAGGCACCTTTATAAAGTCACACACATATGAACGAGTGCCATTGAAAATAATAAGCTGGGACTTGTCATGCAACTTTGATGTTCAAAGATTTCAATGGGCTAATTCCCACGCACACGTTCCTGTAGAATGGTCTTTGTGTGTATAAGTGGATGCTGAAGCGACCACCAGCTGGAACCGCAAATAGTCCGAGCAAGAAATGTCACCAGGACACCAAGGATTGCCAGATTGGGTCCAAAGCTTTATTCAGCAATCACATCATTACAGCAAATCGTACCGTTTCAGAGTCATGTGAGACCCCTTCATCAGGCACGTGGCGGCTTGTCACATGCCTGATGAAGGGGTCCTGCGAGGCTCCAAAACTTAGCCATTTTCTGCAACGATGTGATCGCTGAATAAAGCTTTGGACCCAATCTGGCAATCCTTGGTGTGCTGGTGACATTTTTCGCTTTGATGTCCAACGCCGCATGACAAGTCGCACATGTGTGAATGAAGCCTTAAGTTCCTATCGTCGGAGTTGAACAAAAATCAGAGAGTCACAACATTTTCAAGTCAGTAAATGGGATATTAGGTACCCCACGATAACTATTTAGAGACAATACTTTAACTTTTTTTTAGTGTAAAACACTTTGCAGTTTTACCTTAAGGCCTGGTTCACACCAGTGCAATTTTAAATGTTACTTGAGTCGCACAGAATCATATGACATAAGTAGCCATTGTTTTCAATGGTGTCCATTCACAGCAATGAGACTCAGCAAGGAGCAGTTTTGGAAAAGGTTCCTGTGCTACATAGGTATGATTCCAGTGTGACTGAATATACAAGCCTTATCCAAGTTGCATCCAAGTAGCACTACGTAATAGCACTCAAAGTCGGATCAAAATCATAACACAAAAAAGTGGGAAGCTGCTATACAACTACATTCTGGCTGTCAGATCTGTAGAGCCAGAAAGGACAGATTATATATGACCCCAAACTATTCACTTGCACCCCTTCTTTAAAGCAGCCATAGAATTAGATGACAAATGGAAGATCTGACCAATGGTTTTTAAACTTTGGCAATATGGCGCCCACAGAACTATAACAAATAAAATGTATTATAAATTCCAGAGAGGGAGGGAAAAAAAAAATCTAATCAGTTGGATTGGATTTTTCCATCCCTCGATTTGGAAAAAAAAAAAAAAGAAAAAAAAAAAATCACATGTGCATATGAGCCTCTTACAATAATGATCAATTTAAACATGAAGCCAGAAATAATTGTGGCATTAAAAAAACAAAAAAAACAAAAAAAAAAAAACTGGTAGAAGTTGGTTGCAGAAAAAGTAAAGCAAACACACAACTCCCTCTCATTTATTTTCATAGAGACGATAGATCGATAGAGATATACAGTGTCTCACAAAAGTGAGTACACACCTCACATTTGTGTAAATATTTTATTCTATCTTTTCATGCGACAACACTGAAGAAATGACACTTTGCTACAATGTAAAGTAGTGAGTGTACAGCTTGTATAACAGTGTAAATTTGCTGTCCCCTCAAAATAACAACACACAGCCATTAATGTCTAAACTGCTGGCAACAAAAGTAAGTACATCCCTAAGTGAAAATGTCCAAATTGGGCCCAAAGTGTCAATATTTTGTGTGGCCACCATTATTTTCCAGCACTGTCTTAACCTTCCTGGGCATGGAGTTCACCAGAGCTTCACAGGTTACCACTGGAGTCCTCTTCTACTCCTTCATGACGACATCACAGAGCTGGTGGATGTTCGAGACCTTGCGTTCCTCCACTTTTCACTTGAGGATGCCCCACAGATGTTTAGGTCTGGAGGCATGCTTGACCAGTTCATCTTTACCCTCAGCTTCTTTGACAAGGCAGTAGTCGTCTTGGAGGGGTGTTTGGGGTCGTTATGTTGGAATACTGCACTGTGGTCCAGTCTCTAAAAGCGAGGGGGGTCATGCTCTGCTTCAGTATGTCATAGTACATGTTGGCATTCATGGTTCCCTCAATGAGCTGTAGCTCCCCAGTGCCGGCAGCGCTCATGCAGCCCCAGACCATGACACTCCCACCACCATGCTTGACTGTAGGCAAGACACACTTTCGTACCTGGTTGCCGCCACACACGTTTGACACCATCTAAACCAAACAAGTTAATCTTGGTCCCATCAGACTGCATGGTTGCAGTAATCCATGTCCTTAGTCTGCTTGTCTTCAGCAAGCTGTTTGTGGGCTTTCTTGTGCATCATCTTTAGAAAAAAAAGATTTCTTCTGGGACGACAGCCATGCAGACTAATCTGATGTAGTGTGCGGCGTATGGTCTGAGCACTGACAGGCTGACCCCCCCACACCTTTAATCTCGGCAGCAATGCTGGCAGCACTCATACATCTATTTCCCAAAGACAACCTCTGGATATGACGCTGAGCATATGCACTCAACTTCTTTGGTTGACCATGGCGAGGCCTGTTCTGAGTGAAACCTGCCCTGTTAAATCACTATGTTCTTGGCCACCGTGCTGCAGCTCAGTTTCAGGGTCTTCGCAATCTTTTTATAGCCTAGGCCAGTGGTTCTCAACTCCTGTCCTCAGGACCTACCAACGGGCCAGATTTTAAGTATTACCCTGGGGAGATACAGACTAGAATACTGCAATCACTGAGCAGTAAATTATATCACCTGTGATGTAGTTCAGTTATCCTGCAAAGTTGGCCTGTTAGTGGGTCCGAAGACAGGAGTTGAGAACCGCTGGCCTAGGCCATCTTTATGTAGAGCAACAATTCTTTTTTTTTCAGATCCTCAGAGTTCTTTGCCATGAGGTGCCATGTTGAACGTCCAGTGACCAGTAAGATTGATAACACCAAATTTAACACACCTGCTCCCCATTCACACTCGAGTCACATGACACAAGGGAGGGAAAATGGCTAATTGGACCCAAATTGGATATTTTCACTTAGGGGTGTACTCACTTTTGTTGCCAGCGGTTTAGACATTAATGGCTGTGTGTTGAGTTATTCTGAGGGGACAGCAAATTTACACTGTTATACAAGCTGTACGCTCACTACTTTACATTGTAGCAAAGTGTCATTTATTCAGTGTTGTCACATGAAAAGATAAAATAATAAAATATTTACAAAAAGTTGAGGGGTGCACTCACTTTTGTGAGATACTGTAGATAGAGATTTTTAATTTTTATTTTACTACACACATTCATAAAAATAAGTGCACAACTGTTTCCTTTTTCTGTCTCATGCAAATGTACATTAGTGCTTCTTTTCTATGTGATGCACAAAAGATGAATTCATATCGGCACTGCTTGACATTGACTGACTACATAAATTGCCAATGTCATCCACTAAGCTCACGGCTCTATTGTTTAAAATCAGCGGCTGTTCAGTTGATGAATGGTTTGTGGATGACAACAATTACTTAGCCCGTGTCTAGGTTTACTTTAGTAAACAAACCCGATTAACAGTATCTAATAAACTGGCTGGCTAACCAAGATGCGAAATTCATTTATGCCTCAGATATTCTGCTGCCAGAATCCAATCCACCTGCACAGCAAAAAAACACAATTTCAACTTAGGCTGGCCATACACATTCAATTTTCTTGTACAATTTTTCTTTAGATTTACCTTAAACTATGTAATGCAAGGACCTGCCTAATTGGATACAACTGAAAGTTGCTTTAGACCTCATATTATATGCAAAAGCAAACATTTATTATATAGCAGCTTACCAATTCTTTATCTCAAGAACAAAAAAAAAAAACAGTTTGGGTAAATGAATAACCGCTTAAGGACCGCCCCACATACATACACTGTGGCAGGGCGGCCCTTAAGAGCAAAATCACATACCTGTATGCGATTTCCTCCTTCGGCTCTCGGCTGCACGCGCTGTGATTGGCAACAGCAGGAGCCAATCAGCGGGTCCGACTGACACAATCCGGGAACCCATCGATCATTCAGAGAGGCAGAACGGTGGTCTGCCTATGTAAGCAAGGCAGACCGTCATTCTGTCAGAGGAAAATGGAGATCTTGTGTTTCTGCTAAGCAGAAAAACAGATCTCGGTTTTCCTTTAGTCAAAGCACACACCCCCCCCCCCCACACAAACAAATTTAACCCTTTGATTGCCCCTGATGTTAACCCATTCCCTGCCAGTGTCATACAGTGGCAGTACATTTTTTTTTTAGCACTGGTCACCATCACTGGTCCAAAAAAGTGTCACTTTGAGCCAAATTTGACCGCCGCAATGTCGCAGTATCACTAAAAATGGCTGATCGTCGCCATTACTAGTAATTAAAAAAAAAAAATGAAGTTCCTAAATCTATCCCATAGTTTGTAGAAGCTACAACTTTGGCACAAACCATTCAATATATGCCTATTGGAATTGTTTTACTAAAAATACGTAGCAGAATACATATTGGTCTAAATTGATGAAGAAATTAGTTTTTTTTGTTTACATTTTTTTTTGGATAGGTTTTATAGCAGAAAGTAAAAAAAAATGTTTTTTTTAAATGGTTCGTTTTTGTTTATAAACCGCAGAGGTGATCAAATACCACCAAAAGAAAGCCAGTTGGGGGAAAAAGGGACATTTTATTTGGGTACAGCGCCGAACAACCACGCAATTGTCAGTTAAAGTAGCGCAGTGCCGCATTGCAAAATATGGCCTGGTCAGGAAGGGGGTGAAACCTTCCGGAGCTGAAGTGGTTAAAAAGTGTTAGCTGCAGTTTGGAATAATTTGGTTGGGGTTTCTAAATTAACACTCCCTTACCCCCATACTGATAATGCTGCTGTCCAAAGGTGCCTCCTGTGCTCTTTCATCCAGAATGGAGGCACCGTAATACAGGTGGTGTGTTAACCACTTCAGCCCCGGAAGGATTTCCAGCTTTAGGACCAGAGCACTTTTTGCGATTCGGCGCTGCGTCGCTTTAACTGACAATTGCGCGGTCGTGCGACGTTGCACCCAAACGAAATTTGCGTCCTTTTTTTCCCACAAACAGAGCTTTCTTTTGGTGGTATTTGATCACCTCTGCGTCATTTCTGATCGCCGCTATAAACAAAAGAGCGACAATTTTGCAAAAAAACCCAAATTTCTTACTTTTTGCTAAAATACAAATCCAAAAAAAAAAATATAAAAAAACATTTTTTTTCACCGTTTTTGGCCGATTTATATTCTTCCTCATATTTGCGATAAAAAAAATCGCAATCGGCGTTTATTGATTGGTTTGCGCAAAAGTGGTCGCGTTTACGGATGATGAGAATTCATTTTTGGGGTTTTTATTTTTTTTTTATTTTT
>BLSH010561636.1:741184-759418 GCA_018402905.1 Glandirana rugosa | reverse complement strand
ATATATATATATATATATAATACGCGTGTGTTTATATCTATTTTAAACACGTCGACGATGATCGTTACTTAAATTCAATATTATTTTCAGTTTTTGGTCTAAAGAGGTACTTCCAGTCCAATAATATTGGGTCGTGTCTCAGGGGGGAATGTAGTCTCCGGCGTCCTAATGGGGAATGTCGCGTTCCCCTTGAAACTACATTTCTCCTCACGACGTCTAGTACTACATTCCCCCTTACGACGTCTAAAACCACACTTCCCCTTGAAACTACATTCCCCCCGAGACCACTGGTCTCTAGTGGAATATAATCTCACGTGTCGTAAGGGGAATTGTAGTCCCAGGCGTCTAGCACTCCTCTTTACATCAAAGTTCCCCTTGCGCTGTAAGGGGTAATCCTGCGGCCTCTGATGTAAGGGGGGACTCTGTGCTGGGTTATAATAACCTGACCTTCATGGAGAAATCTGGTTTTTGACTTTTATTATAACTTAAATTCATTGCTAGTAGCAGCTGCACAAATTTTATCTATATTTGTGTGCGCATAATATATATATATATGCTTAATGATATTTGATTAAAGAGTAATTGGTTAGAGAACATTCTAGAGACTGTGAATTCATAGTTCATAGGATTTAAGGCTCTTAATATATGCAATTCATACAGTTAATTTCTATAGCTTAAATTATTTTTCCCATTTTGGGCGTGAGTGGGGCCTCATATCTAATATTTGCCTAAGGCCTCATAAAGCCTAGAGCCGCCTCTGGTTGCACACCATGGGATCGCTTCCTATTCTTTGTCTTTGAGTGACGCAATGGTTTCCGGTCTCGTATTGAATTTATGGAGGAGATCTTTATGCCAGTGGGAGGCTTAACCCTTCCATCATTACATGACTATTCACTGCCTGTAATGGTCATTGGGATCTGGTAAGCAGCATGTGCGTGTCTTTTGGGTCAGAAGTGCACAGATTTGTTCTTGAACGCTTGAGTGAGGTTGTCTTGGGAGTTATTTGAAGAACTTTTGTATAGGATTATCCATGGCACATGGACTTTCTTGGCTTTTATTATGGAAATCAGTGGACTTTGGTGCTTTTATCTTTCATTTTTTGAAAAAAACCTATGATTTGTAATCTGTAATTATTATTCTTTTCACAGTCTTCTTTATTTAATGTTATTGGTTATTTTTTAGCGCTGCACTTTCCATACACATTTTATGGGTTTAGCAGCCTTTCATGCTAGTGGCTTATATGAAATACTTACCTGAGCACAAACCTTTTTTTAAAATCAGTAAGAGCAATCAGCATTCCCTTCTGAACATATGCCACGATACCAAATATACCGATATGTATTGAGATAGCCTACCGGAGTGCAGTTGCACTTAAGTTATTTACATCTACTGCATCTACAGCTGTTAATATGACACACCTATTGTTAATGATTGCCTATCAAACCGATACATTTCAAGCTAGCCATACAAGCGATTAATCTCTGCATTGATTGCCAACAAGTATACAGTATGATGTCCTATCCAAAAGAATCAAACAAGCATCCAAACAGGTAGTCCTGCGCAATATAAGCTGCTGGTCAATTTAAATGTGTGGCCTTGACTGGCCTGCCCAGTCGCTTAACCTCGACCTGATGGAACACCTTTTGGATGAATTAGAGCGGAGACTGCGAGCCAGGCCTTCTTGCCCAACATCAGTGCCTGACCTCACAAATTAGCTTCTGGAAGAATGGTCAAATATTCCCATAGACACTCCTAAACCTTGTGGACAGCCTTCCCAGAAGAGTTGAAGCTGTTATAGCTGCAAAGGTTGGGCCAATTCAATATTGAACCCTACGGACTAAGACTAGGATTGCCATTTAAGTTCATGTGCGTGTAAAGGCAGGAGAAGAGAAGAGGACACATATAAATGAATTTATCCTGTATAAAGCATTATCAAATATGCTGGTGATAACTATTGAAAACAGTTTGAATCTGAATAGTTTCTATGGGGTAATACAGACTGCCCTCATTGCAGATCTTTCCAATGATGACATCCTTTCATTCTACCCATCCCCCATCACTGACACTACCCAACCCCCCCCCCCCCCCCAATTATAGACAACCAGTGAACCTAAAATATAAAAGATGGTCAAAGATTTAGGACTAAAAGGAAAGGGATTATTAGTGGCAGTGTCTGGAGGCAGGGTTTTTACCACTCATGTACACAAGAGTGTATACACAATATACACAAGAAGGAACTGTTCTCCGAGTCCTACCTCCCATGCACACAAGGTGGAACTATACAGCTTTCTATGGTTCCTACATCCCATGTACACAAAGAACGAAGACTTTTTCCTGGTCCTGCCTCTCCTTCACATAACAAAACAAGAAGCTATAAAGCTTTACCATTTTCTATGGAGATTTATGCCAACCCATACACAGAAGACAGTGTTCATTTAATGTATGGCAGATTCCGGGAAAAAAATGCCTGATTAACCCTACCAATTTTTGCCACCAACAAACTAATGAATTTGCTAAACAAATAAGAAAATTGCAAAACCAATCTACCAAAAAAAAAGAAAAGTTTAAGTGTCAAAACTATACCTTCATGTGCAATGCCTGAAAAAAATCAAAAACCCAGAAAAACCAAGACTGACTATTAGAATATTGCATCAGACAACAGAACTGCAAACTTTTCAGTTAGAGGTTATTCATAAACCATCACTTCAAAATGATTGATCTTCTTGCCTTCCACTTCATACACTGGTTCCTCCTGCTAAATTCCAGGTCACCATAGGGCACAGTATTAATGTGGTGGTTGGCAAGAGGAACCAATGAGTGCATGTGGGAACCAGAAATCCAAAACTCTGGAAGTCTCAGGTGCTTAAAGTGGAGCGCCTGCTCCCCCCTCAGGTGCCACATTTGGAACCTTTTGGGGGGGGGGGGAGCAGGTACCAGTTTTTGACAGGTACCTGCTCCCCACCTGACGCAGCAAGATCACCTGGAAGCTCTGCCCCCCCTCCCCATTCCCCCGCCACCAGGCCATTCAGAAAGCTCATCACACTTCCCGCATGCGCAGTAAGGAAAGTGTTGTGATGCCGCAAGATTTCACTGCCAGTTTCCCTTACAAGCAATGGCATTGGCAGCACCTGAGAGCCAATGGAAAAATTGGCTAGGGTGCTGACATCACGGGCGCCCTGGACAGGTAAGTGTCCTAATATTAAAAGTCAGCAGCTACACTAATTGTATCTGCTGCCTTAAATTTTTCTGCAGGAGGCTGGAACTCCTCTTTAAAGAGAAGCTGCACAGACGGGCACCGATGAGGCAGCACTGATGAAGGTGGCACTGAAGGGCACTGATGAGGCACTTATATACAGCACTGATAGGTGGCACTGGGCACTGATAGGCACCACTATGTGGCACTGGAGGGCACAGATAGATTGCACTGTAATGTGTGCATTCCCTGGTCTAGGGTGGCATCTAAAACAGGCACCGAGTACCATCCATGTTGGGCATTGTGCCCCTTAGTGGTCTAGGGTGGGCTCCCTGGTGGTCCTGGCCGTTAATAGACGTCCAGTCAGGATAATTGACCACAAGCCCGGACATCATTCGTCAATAGGCCAGGTGGGAAGTGGTTAAAATCCAGAAATACATTTTCTCACCCTGCTCTGCACATGCTCAGTGGCTCTCTATTTTCAGCACAGTGCCAAAAAATGCAGAGGCTGATCTGCTGGCAGCCCAAAGCTATACTGCAACTCTGGGCTTCAGCAAAATGGCAGCCTCCGGCAAGAACAGGAGCAATGCAGGAGGCAATTTACAGCACGCACTCATTTTGGTAGCATTATTGTGGAACGTATATTCCTTGCTAAAGAACATTATTTTTTAGCAAATTGTTATGGGTAAAGCTCCACTTTTAGTGACTTGTGGGTAACAGCGTTTGATTGCACATGATTGGATGATAGAAATAAGCACAGCTTCCCCTCATTTTAGACTTCCCCCTCAGATCTACATGACCACTTCCAAGTGCACTTGTAGGGCAGAGTGGATTAGCCTTTAGTAAATCAACCCTTATGTGCTGCTTAGTTATAAGCATATCTGCACTTTGTTTGCTCTAAGTCTTACTGCAAAGTCTCACAAATACCTGTTGACTCTACCAGCGTAGTCTACTTAATGCAGATTCTCATGATGGTATGGCAACAATGCTGCACTGCTCCCAAATTCAGAGCAGAGGTGCCACTCATATAGGCTGTGCCTATTCACACTACAGTGAAATGATAAAAAAATGTTACAGGGAACTTGGCTACTGGCATTGTCACTGCCGATTCACGAACCTATAGCCTTGTTAATCACTGCCTGGGGAAACCTAGTCCTGCCCACTGCTTTCTGGTTGGCAACACTGCCTTTGTTGTTGAAACCCTCCTACTATGAGCTGCAGTGTCTAGGAAGATGCAAGGTACAAATGAAGGAATATTTGGCTCAGTCAAGGAAGGTTTTTTTGTTTTGTTACTTTAACTGCTTCCACAACGTGCGCAGTATAATTACTGCGGCAGTGTGGATGCGTGGCCGTAAATAAATGGCGATTTGCTGAGCAGCCGCTAGGGGGCGCATGCGCACGCCGTACTCCGGAGGTGTGTGTCCACGGTTCGGGCGGACCCGATGTCCGCTGGTGAGCAGCGATGAGCGGCCACAGCAAAAAGAACGGGGAACCGCCAATGTAAACACGGCAGTTCCCCGCTCTGTCAGTGCGGGCATAGGAGATCTACTGATCCCTGGCACTGGGATCAGTTAGATCTAGTATGCCCATAACAGCCCAGCCCCCCCACAGTTAGAACACGCCTAGGGAACACACTTAACCCCTAGATCTCCCCCTGCATGTTAGCCCCTTCACTGCCAATGACATTTTACACAGTAATCAGTGGACATTTAAATTTCTGATCGCTGTATAAATGTCATTGGTCCAAAAAAAAAAAAAAAAAAAAGTGTCAAAATGGTCCGACATATCCGCCCCAATATCGCAGTACCGCTAAAAATCAC
This sequence comes from Glandirana rugosa, assembly GCA_018402905.1. Classification (NCBI taxonomy): domain Eukaryota; kingdom Metazoa; phylum Chordata; class Amphibia; order Anura; family Ranidae; genus Glandirana; species Glandirana rugosa. Next base: position 754,405 of record BLSH010561636.1, on the reverse strand, counting down.
AGATCGCCGCCATTACTACTAAAAAGTAAAAACCCAAGAAATTAATTATCATCCGTAAACATAGCCACTTTTGCGCAAACCAATCAATAAAACGCCGATTGCAATTTTTTTTACCAAAAAATATGAGGAAGAATATAAATCTGCCAAAACCGATGACAAAAAAAAAAAATTTTTATATTTTTTTTTTTGGATTTTAGCAAAAAGAAAGAAAAACTTTTTTTTTTTTTTTTTTGCAAAATTGTTGCTCTTTTTTAGTTTATAGCGGTGATCAATAATGACGCAGGTGGTGATAAAATACCACCAAAAGCAGTTATTTACACCTGCAAAGATGTCATAGCAATGCCAACTGCCTATTACTAACTATGTTATTCAAACATGTAAATGGCATGTATATATTTTGCTTCCTATCTGCATTGTTATATGTAACTATTCTGAATCTCAAAAAAAAATTTAATAAAAACGGTTATTTAAAAAAAAAAAAAAAAAAAGTACCACCAAAAGAAAGCACTATTTGTGGGGAAAAAAAAAAAGGACGCAAATTTTGTTTGGGTACAACGTCGCGCGACCGCGCAATTGTCAGTTAAAGCGATGCAGTGCCGAATTGCAAAAAGTGCTCTGGTCCTAACGTGGGAAATCCTTCCGGGGGTGAAGTGGTTAAGAGGCTTGTGCATCACATAGTAAGTGCATTTTGTACTTGTTTGTTTAAACTGCCATACAGGAGGTACTTACCTGTAGATAAATCAACATAATACATTTACAGAGAATAGATCATTTAAAAAGTGATGCTCGGCATGAAAGCAGTATTGCACACGTTAGCATTATGAAATCACATTATTAAAGCGGAACTTTACCCATAACAACTTGATTACAAGAAAAAAAAAATATGTTTTTTAGCAAGGAACATACATTCCACATTAATAATAATGATGCTACCAAAATGAGTGTGTGCTGTAAAACGCCTCCAGCATTGCTCGTGTTTCTTCTTGCTGGAGGCTGCCATTTTGCTGAAGCCCAGAGCCCCTTAACAGCATAAAAATTATAAAGCGGAACTAAACCCATTGACTTAACGGTTTTAAAAAACAGCTACATTGCTGGAATGCAGAGATTGCTAACTGTCACATTTGCTTGTGTCCTCAACCAAACTGTCAAATGGCTGGTGTCATCACTGATCACCATGGCAGTAGCACATCAAACAGAAGCAGCTTCCATGGCTGTAAAAGATAGGAAGGTTTAATTTGGCTTTAAGGCTGTCAACAGATCGGCCTCTACAAACAAAAGCAGTTCCTAAAAATGCCTAAAATTGGGAGCAATTGAGCATGTGCAGAGCAGGATGAAACCGTGCACTACTAGATTTTACACAGTACAGGCACTTATATTTCATGTGTTATATATTACAGACAAATCCTGATTTTGTATTTCCTATAAATAAAACCTTGTTTGGTTGATGTGCATGGTGATAAGGAGGACCAGCAGGGTGGAAGCATTACTAAGCAGCAAACACCGTTGGCATCATTAATAATCAAATATGGCTGCCCCATCAACAGCTACAAACTATACAGAAACACAATTTAATATAGGACTATGCAGCAATTAGATCATTTACAAATATTTGACTATTTTTTATAAATTAACCTTCTCCTTAAAATAGAAGAACTCACAAAAAACAGGGTTAAAAAAAAAAGTGTTCAAGTGGAGTTCTACCCAAAAGTGGAAGCTCCGCTTATCTGACTCCCCCCCCCCCCCCATTTGGGCAGAATCAAAGTTGAAATGTGTTGTGTCTCCTTAACAGACGCTACCAGAGAGAATTTATGCCCTTTTTTCCCCCATTCAAATGGGCTGCTCGCTCAATTCAATATCTAAGAACGAAAATTCCTGTGAACCTAAACAAAATTTTCCCCCTCAACTACCAGCCTTTCCTGTCAACGCTAACTGCCGACCTTCAAAAGTGGGATTCTCTGGTTTGGCTGTTGTAATGTACTTAAAATGAACGCAATGCCCAGATTACTGGCACTGCCGGTATTAATACCTCAGGCCTTTTTTCATGTTGTACGTTCTGTGTTTATTAAATTAATTTGACGAGGCAAACACCCACGCATTTGTAGAGCGTTACTGTTAAGACCTAAGCTGAAAGGCGGAGTGGGCTTCCTGGACCAGGCCCTGTATTATACTGCGTCGCATATGACCAGGGTGGTGGATTGGTGCCGACACAGTGCCCTGAAACTCTGGGTTTTGCTGGAACAAGAGGCAGCCCAAGCCCTGCTTTCTGGCCTACCCTTTGGTGGAACAGGTTCTTTCGACTATCATCACTAAGCAGTTTCCCTTCCCCAATGACTCCAATGTAGGGCATCCAGGGTTTATACCCGGCCTCACGGATCCAACTTTTCTCTCGCAAAGCACACAGGGACTTCTAAGGGCCTCCCAGCTGTTGCGATTGGCGGGCTGGATATCTACAGAGACGTTGCTATCTGGACGGGCCCCCCTTAGATTGGGCCACTGGAGGACTATTCAGTTGTCGCACTTCCTGGGATCGTTGCCTAAACCGACACGGTTTGCACGTGGGCTCCACTCTTGAGGAGCTTTGCCTGGGAGAGGGTCCGATCCGGAGATCCTTTACCTCTTATAAATCTCTGCTGGATCTCCATGCCGCTGAGGAGCCCCTGTTCTTAGCAAAATAGGAGAGAGACTTGCACGTTACCTTTACTGAGCCCCAAAAAGAAAGCATACTTTTTCTGCGCAGAAATCCTCCCTATGCAGTAAATATCAGGAGACCACATACACAATTATGAAGCGTTGGTATAGAACCCCATCAGTTCTGGCAAAGATATTCCCTCTTCAGACTGATCGCTGCTGGTGTTGTGGCCTCCACTCGGGGACCCTCCTACATATTTTTGGGAGTGCCCTACGCTTGCCACTTTCTGGCAACCAGTGCTTAAGCTCATACACAAAATCACAGACATCTCATTACAAGGCAACCCAGCTGCGGTCCTGCTTAACCTTACCCCTTTGTCAAAGAAACGTTACCACAAACCTCTTCTCAAACCTCTCCTCAAACCTCTCAAAGCGGCACGGGCTTGCATTCCACCCCTGTGGAAGCAACAGTCTGCCCCAACGGTGGCCCAGTGGCTCGCAAGAGTGAAGGACATAGAGCAGATGGAAGATCTGACCTCGGCTATGGGGGACAAGTCAGAGAAACACAAATCGAGATGGTTCTACTGGAACCTCTTCCGCTTCTCTGATGAATTCCTTCAATTCACCTAATTAAGATTCACTACCAGTGGCTCCCACTGCTTGCCTGATGCTACTGAAACCTACTCTCCTTGGAGGTGACCCCCTTTATTCCCATCCCGCCCTCCATAGCCTTCCTTAACACCCCACCCCCCCTTTTTATTTTATATTTTTTCAATAAATAGAAAAAATATAGTGTGTACAGGTAGTGTTATCTACCCCATTTTAGACTTCCCTCTATGACGCAATAGCCCTTCCCGGCAATTTGGGGGCATCTCCCCTCAAACAAGCCTGCATCCAATACGACCTGCTTGAAAGGTTTTATACATGTAGGTACGAATGTTTTGTATCGGTTTTTGCATTTAATGCTTGCTTCAACCTTCTGTTTTATAGTGAGAAATTTTGGATGCACCTCAGTCTGTTCTGAGAAGTTGTCTTTTCAATGTACCTGTGACATCTCTAAATAAAAAATTACAAAAAAAAAAAATGTTAACAGACAAGCTGTGTGCTGAGCTCTCCCCCCCTCCCAACACAAATTTTATCTTGTGTCAAAAAACTTTTCAGAAGTTACTCAAGCTGATAACAGAGGAAGGAAGTACCATAGAGAAAGGACACTTAGAACTTTGCAGTGAGATAGGTAAACACTACAGATATATACGTGCTTTGCTCAGATTTGATATCTGAAATTTACAACCACTTTAAAGTGGTTGCAAACCTGAGACATGAAATATGAATAAAGCTTATCCATCTATAGTGTGTACTTGTCTCAGCCCAGAGCACTAAGTCTCATTTCTGTCTGTTGCCTTGTTGCGCTACTATCTGCCTGAGTCGCTTTTGACAAGTTTTCCTGACCTCACCAGGAGAAAAAAATAAAAATAAAAGGTGACAGGGGAGGGAGCTACAGCTGACTGACAGCCTCAGCTCATTTTCTGTGTGCTGTGTGAAGGGGTGTGTACCTTCCCTCCAATCAGCGCTCAGATCTCCATTCACCGATCTCTGCAATGTGTAATTTCAGCTTTCCACCCCCTTTTTTTCTGACAGCTCACACAAACTGTATAAATTCAGCACTTTGAACAAACAGAGGAGGAGACTGTAGACGAACATGTACAACTTATGTAGGGGGATTTGTTTAATCTCCGTGTATCACCTGAGGCTAGTCCCTTCCCTAGGATAGACCTGTAAGGGTTTACAACCACTATAAATATGCTGCCTATGCTACAGCAACATGAAAAAATGGCTTCCTGTGCCCACCCACTGCACGTCATTACACCAATTAGGGCAGATCACAAAGTACAAAGCAGCAGCTCCTACATCAGCAAAGGTGAAGAGTTTAAGCATCTCTGCAAGAAAAATTTAGACCTGCAAGATGTGGAGAAGGGGCCACATAGGCGCACAGGCTCCTGCAAGGTTTGTATTCCAAACCCCATGCAGACCTTCCGTTACTGGGGTCAGCATCACAGCATAAGGTTTACCTATAGTCCGGTCAGTATATTGATTTTTCTTTTCCTCCTCTCAGTAAAATGGTGAGACCAACATCTAGAGATTGGAAACATTTCCACAGTGCAATTTCTGCTGAGATCAAAGCTGCAATGTTCAAAAATTGTGAGAATAAATATTCTTTTCCAAATGCTACAAGGATGACAAAACACATCCAAGCATGCCCTAAAGAGACAAAAAATACTTTATGGAATGAAATGAAGAGGACCAGAATGTAAGTGTGAGTAGATTTTCCTTCCAAAGTATTCATTCCAGAAACACTCTTTCTACTTCTGGATCATCACAAAGTGTTTCTTCAACAGCAGCTTCTTCAAGTAAGGAAGTGTTACAAACCACTTCCCCCCCCCAAAAATACACAATCCCTTTATTTATAGATACAATGACATCTGAAATCGGGAGAGCATTGATCAAGCTCTTCATAAAGCAATATATGCATCTTGTCAATAACTGAAAATGCATATGGTCTAAGCTTATAAATTATTATAAGGGAAAGGGGGGTGGTGACCTGTTATTATCATACACTATATTGAGCAAGTTTGGGGTGGAGGAACTTGACTGGCCTTCACAGAGTCTTGACCTCAACATGATAGAACACCTTTGGGAGGAATTAGAGCGGAGACTGCGAGCCAAGCCTTCTCGTCCAACATCAGTGCCTGACTGCACAAATGCGCTTCTAGCAGAATGGTCAAACATTCCCAGAGACACACTCCTAAACCTTGTGGACAGCCTTCCCAGAAGAGTTGAAGCAGTTATAGCTGCAAAGGGTGGACCAACTCAATATTGAACCCTATGGAGCAAGACTGGGATGCCATTAAAGTTCATGTGCATGTCAAGGAAGGCATCCCAATACTCTGACAATATATAGGGTATACAGTCATAAGTATTCCATTTGTAATAAATACAATTTTAAAAAGCAAGTTACATTTATTTACTAAATAATCTGTACTTTTATTTCAACCATAGTACTATTATATACACTGCATTAACCTTTCCAGTGTAACAAAACTACTTTCATTTTGCAAAACTACTCGACACTGAAACTTTTTCCAATTTTTTTCTGAAAAGGTCGATGTTTTCGGTAGAAAAACATTTTTTCCCCAAGGCTAAAACATTACCGGAAATAGAAAACTTTCCCGTTTCACTTTATTAAAACAAATAACGGACCAGTTAGGCCAACAGACTTCTCGTCTGCAGTTTCCGATTTTTGTACGCTTGGTAAAGTAAAGTGCTGCAGAAAACGTGGGAGCGCTATAAATTATATAATAACGATGAATGCTTGCAATTTAAAATCCTCCTGTCTGAGAAAAGGAGACATAAATAAAATACAAAGTATGGCAGCTGTCCATGGTAGCTGGACATGTTGGAAGGGAAGGCACGAAGATTGTATCAATTACTAATTTACAAGAGAGAGGCGGACATGGCAGATGCAGAGATATGCAATTTGCCAATAGCTAATGACCTCTGTGGCATAAAGACCCAAATACCTCAGGCCACAATAATTTGCTACCTACAAATTATCAAGGCTGCAATCTCTGAAGAAATAAAAAAATAAAAATAAATAAATAAAAATGAGCCACAGGTATAATTTGAGGATTACGGGTTTTCAAGAGTACCAATGTTTGGAGGGCACTAACCATTAGCAACCAGATTCCATTTATCAGTTTGGAACAAGAAATTGAAAATTTAGGTGGTTAACAGTCACTGGGTGTTAGCATTGCTCTTTGTCCCAAGTCAGGGATGTCCAACCTTTGGCCCATGGGACACATATGGCCCAAGACCGTTATGAATGTGGCTCAAAACTGATAACGTACTTAAAAAATTTGATTCAATTTAAATTTTTTGTAAAAATGCATTTACACTTGCAGCCGAAGAAAAATTTGACAGGGTCTCTTTACTGGGCTTTTAGCTTTATCTTCCAAAAGAAGAATATCCCACTTTTCACAATCGCACCTTATTCACGTCAGTTTTCGGGAGCACCTATATTTGCGAGCAACCATTTTCAAGAATGAAGCACACAAGGGGCAAAATTAGAACCAAAATATCTTATGAACACTTTGAGAATTAATTTAATTTATCAAAATCTGTGTCATATATAAATACTAGTTTTAGGTTCCCTTCTTACTTTAATAAAAAAATATGAAAATGACTCAGATCGGTACATTATCTATATCTGGGATCGTTCTAATTGCGATCTGCCCAAATTTTTCTACTCGTCAGCTCTCATTGTTTAGTGTATTTTATGTGTGGCTCAAGACAAGTCCTCTTCTTCCAATGAGGCCCAGGAAGGTCAAGTTTGGATACCCGTGCCTTAAGTGGATGACATTTACTTTGTTCTGTGCACGGATTATTAGAATATAGTACTAATATAGTTTTCATCTCATTTCTGCTGATATCTTCCAGGTTCTTGAAGCCACTTTCAGTCTATATGTGCTCAGTTCAGTGAAGTATGCATGTTAACAGTCTGGACCGACTTCCTGGTGTGGACAAACAGTGGACCATACCTGCACAGTGTGTCAGCACTGCCATTTTAGCTTCCATCAGGGGAGAATGTGAAAGGAAACAAAAACTACAACTATAGTAGTCTCACAAAAACAGGAAGCGCCTCAACAAGGATCTTCAAGGTAGGATCACCACGTACTATTTTAACCTAATTACTGCTGCATGTCTATAGTTGGCTGATTGGTAGGCACGTTGTACTGGAGTGATATTTTTAAAAAGCACTAAACTGTATGTTGCCATTATGCGTGCACACAATGCCCATGACAGCACAGAGGTAATCAGACTGGCTCTGTGATCACCATGATAGCCAATCACAGCTATCTCAGATCTAAACAGTACTACTGTTTACATTTGAGAACCCCCCCCCCCCCTTCCTCTCACAATGGAATTAGGAGAGGAAAGAATTCCTTTAATGAATTCTGATAATTTTTAGACCCCATTATTCCAACCTGCATATCCTCCTCTTCTTGGGTCCCCCGCCGGCGTAATTGGCCCCTCCCTCTTGCCAAGCAACTTGCTCTGGGGGTCACTCCCAAGCTGCTGCTTTGCGTGTCCATTCACACACAGGGCCACGGTTCAGCCCCACCCCACCCTCTCATTGACTCACTGGCTGTAATTGACAGGAGCGGGAGCCAATGGCTCTCGTTGACTCAGCCATTGAGATGTGAGTCCCTGAGAGCCGAGGTTCTCGTGCACATCGCTGGATCAAGATGGGGCTCAGGAAAGTATTAGGAGGTGCTGGGCTGCATAAAGTGGTCCTGAAGGCTCAAGGGTTTTTTTTTTACCTTCATGCATTCCAACACCTTCACCTCCCTTATTCTGTACATTAATACCCACCCCCCCCCCCATCTTTATCCTCCCACAATATGTGACTTTATTTCCTTCACCTCATCATCCCTCTTTTTAGAACCTATACTATCAACCCCTTTACCATTAATTCCCTTTTTCCCTGTAATGACCTGTACATTATTGATACGATCTATCAACACGTGACAAAAATTAAATCAGCTTGGGTTGTCCATTGTCATGAAAAAAAAAAAAAAATGTAATTTTGGGGGTGTTTCCACTGCCCTAGAATTTTTTTTTGTGATGTTTTAGAACAACGTAAGGGAAAACCGTGGGGGGCATTTTTTTCCTTTATAAAAGTTTAAATAGAAAAAAAAACAAAAAAACAAACAAACACTGGCAAATCGAATAAAAAAAAAAAAAAAAAAAAAAAAAAGCTCAGTCTCAGAAAATGGTATAAAAATGTGTTTCATGATGGAGTAGTCGTCAAATTGTCACGCACCTAAAAACTGAAAAATAGCCTGGTAATGAAGTTATATTACAGGCTTGTACTAAAGTGGTTAATGAACGCTGCAGATTTAAAATGATTACAAACTACCTTTGAAAGATTATTATACTAAAGCTTACATGAGATTTTAAGTTATGGAACTTAATTATACTTTAATCAAGTGCAAATTTGTTGGGGAGATTAAACATTTTAGGAATGGTTTTTAACGGGGGGGGGGATCATCAGCTAAGGCTGTCACTGCAGACCACTGTACTTGCTGGTAATGAGGGGAAAAAGCAAAAGTCAAACTACTATTGTTCCATTCTATTAATACCGGTCACTGCAAACCTTACTCCGAAACTTCACCTAATCCATCATCGGCCCGAGTGTGATGTCTTTCAGCCAGCTCTCCGTGTAGGAGAAAGGATTATCTTTAACACACACACACTTAAAAGCAAAAGCTTCCAAAATCGCCCAATGTTTTAAACTTAGAAAAAGGAAAAAAGAACACCAAACCATGCCAATAGCTTTCAGTATTCAATAGAGCCAAGGAAGCTTATAAAGGGCCTGGCCAGTGAAAGTGGATATTTCAGCTAAGAGTAGAAGCCAGATAAATGACTCCCCCCCACCCCCTGTCCGTCTCATTAGCTCTCTCTGCTGCAGTCTTTACAAGGCGGTCTCACTCACTTTTTTTCATTTTACACTACAAGGAACGTAGCCGGATAGGCTTTTTGGTTGAGTGGGGGTGGGGACATCACAGCTGAACTCCGAGAGATGAAGGGTTTGTCCATATGAGGTGCATCTGAGAACCTTCTGACATGCTTTTAAGCGGCTTTGCTTTTCTCACCATACTGCCACCAGTGAAAATGTTAAATGCCCCTGAGCACAAGCCTGCAAGGCTCTAGAGAAAAATTCGGTCTACAAGGATCCACTCATAACCAAAAAATTGTTCTGGGATAAAAGATTTTTTTTTTTTTTTTAGGTCCACTAAAAAATAAGAATCACCATGGGGTTAACAAAAAAACAAAACCCTTATACTCACCTAGGTGGAGGCAGCAGTCCCTCATGGCCTCTGCACTGAGAGCAGAGCAATCAAACACTGCTAATCGCTCTGTTCTCCCCTCCGCACTGAGCAGAGAGCTTTGACAGTCAATGGCTCTCTGCTCTGCCCCTCCAGGGCTCGCTGGAGCACTGAGCTGCAGAGAGGATGGAGCAGCTGACTCAGTCTCTCAGCAGCGTAGCAGAGGCTCAGCCAGCTGCCGGACCATGGATCTGGGTAAATCCCAGCTGTAAAGTCAAAAACTTAGCCCAGCCTGGACCTGCTGAGTATCGGCTTAAAATGGGTCAAGGGGGTACAGAACAAACTGCACTCCTGTGATCCATAGGAGAAGTATAGCCATTCAACTGGCCGAGCGCAACAATGTCACTCCTGCACATGCGTGTGGGATAAATGGCTTCAGCACAGCTCACTTAATGGAAGGCATATCAATTGAGAGCGCAGTGTGTGCGCCGGTGACGTCCCCTACTAAAGTAAATATCTCCCGGCACAAACTTATGGGGTATATATTGTACCTACAGGCAAGCCTTAATATAGGCTTATCTGTAGGTATAAATAAAAAAGTGGACTTTACTACCGCTTTAATAGCATTACGCATCATTTAAGAACTGGCAGCTAGAAGAAAAAAAAAAAAGGGAATGATTTGCTTACTGGACATAAAATATAGCCATGCAACCCAACATTTTTGACACTAGAGTGCTCACCTGGCATTAAAAATCCATGCTGAGCATCCCAGAAAAATCCATGCTGAGCACCCCAGTTTATTCGCAGTGTATAGAAGGCTTTACTGTACATTACATATCCGCAAAGCAGTGGCTGCTGTTATCGCTGTAAAGTTAAACCAGCCTTTCTCAACATTTTTCACATGAAGTAACCTTTACAATGATTTTCAAGTTTCAGGGAAACCTTGCCAAAAATTACTATGTCCACAGCTCTCAGAACATTAGTCTGGTGGCCACTGGAAAGAATACTGCAGCTTACTGATCCCAAAAATACCATTGTCATCATTCGGAACTTACCTGAGGAGGGAGGGATTGCTTATTGCTCAAGGAACCCTTACCAACCTCTAGAGGAACCTTGATTGATAAAGGCTGGGTCAAACACTGAAAAGACAAGCGACCATCTCACATTCGCAATTTATCCTAGCCCTAAAGTGGACCTAAACCCTCCTATCCTCGTCAACCAAGGAAGCTGCCATCTTAGCCTCTGTTTGATCTGCAACTGTCATGGTGCTCCGCATGTGCTCAGTTATGACTCCATCTATTTGATGGCTTGACAGTATGGTTGAAAGCATATGCAAATATGACAGTTAGCATTCCAGGCAAGTTGGGAACTTAACACATTTTTGAAACCATTAAATCGATGGGTTTAGTTCCACTTTAGGATGACTGTGCCAGTGACATATCCGCAAAAGCATCAAATGCTCCAACTACGTCACTTCAGTTAGCGACTAACAGCTGTAATTTACTACAACCTTAATTCACAAAAGCGTTTGGCGTGCTTTTGGAACATCAATGCAGGTCAACAAAACCCCATCTACTTTAACCAAGAAGTACACATGGCAATTTCTTTGGATGCAAAATGTTCTAGTAAAGTGCGTTTGAACCTCAAGCAAAACAGGTCGAATGCAGAATTTTATTCAAACTGCATCTTCCAGCTGCATCCTCTCAAAATGGAAATGCAGCGTTTGACACACATTATATAACACCCATTGACACGTACCCTAAGGGACCCAAACTATATTGGACTTTTTTTCTTCAAAAAACATTTTTACTAGTTACTAGCTTTGTGAATTGAGCTGCTCTTCTTGAGTTCAATTATTCCTCTTGTATTTTCAGCTTAAACAAACTTTTTTTTGTTTTTTTTAAACATAAAACCTTGTTATATAGTATATTTGAAATCTGCAGCTCCAAACACAGAAACTACACGCCTAGCCACTAGAACACAGGGGGTTCAAACCTAATGCTCAAATCATAAATAAGCAGGACTATGACGGTTTCCAGACTGTTATGAATATGACTCAATTTGGCTCCTGTGAACTGTCAGAGACGGCATTGACTATGAATATAGAGCAATGTGGACAAGTACGTTAATGCTTTTTAATTGATAATCCTATTTAGGACTACAGATCCCAGGTCAAATTAAAATGCTCTCTACAAAACACCCAATTCAGCCAGCTGCAATGCCCATATCCTTTATGAGAAAAGGAAAAAAAAAAACAAACACGCACTTTACCCTTTGGAAACTAGTAATGGGAAAATTGTACACCCCACACCTGGGAGTCAAGGCGAATGCAAGTTAATGCAATCATGTTCCTGGAGAGGCTGAGAAGCAGCAGATTATTTCACTGCTTGATTTTTCATCTCAGAACCACCTGAGCATCCCCGGGACATTATTGCTGAAATATATTAGCAACATGGGCCTGTCAGTTATGCACTTGAGTGACATTTTTAATTTATGTGCTGCTGACCCTTCTCGAGGGGGATTTATTTGGTGCTTAAGAAAATAATGCACTAAAAGGAATTCAAAAACTGCGCACTTTCAATTCTGATGGGCTTTGGGGAGGGGGAGGGGGGGTTGGGGTGGATAAGGAAAGCAATAGTAAGCAATTTTGCAAGGCTTCCAAAAACTGAAAAAACTGTCAGGACTTGCAAGGGCAATGCGTCTTACCGTAGCATCCTGTTTGCTCTCGCCGCTCTCCTCTTTTTCTGTTGGCGCTCTGTCTTGTCCTGCAGGTTGGAGGAGGTTTTCAAGTGAGCCGGAGTGTTCCAGGTCGGTCTCCGATCCCTTCATCGCTTCGGGGTCGTCCTTTACAGCAACGGTACCAGACATCCTCATTGGAAAAGGTCACGTTAAAACTTTAAAGGGTATACAGAACCTTTAAAAGGAGTTCGGAAGAAAACAAGGGGGGGGGGGGGGAGATAAAAAAAAAAAAAAAAAAAGTATCAAAAATTAAATTACACATGGTTCCAATATATTTTGCAGACTGAATGAAGTATTGTATAATCTTTATTATATTATCAGGCAAATGTGTAAATGATCTCCTTTGGCATAGAACGTATTAGCATTAGAATAGTATAGCAAATTGATATAAGGATGTGGCGACTGGGAGGCAAGGTAAGCAGCATGCTTATATTAAATAGACTGACAGATTGCAATGAAGATATCCAAATCAATACATCTAGAGAATGCTATATTCCCTTATTTCAATGTAACACAATATAAAGATAAAAAAAAAAAAAAAAACGCACACTATATATTTTTTTTAACACTACACACTGTATGTATATATATTTTATGTATTTTTTTTCATTAGATTGTGTTTTTTATTTGCGAACAAAGGGAAAATGAGGAATACACACACACACACACAAAAAAATAGATTAGAAAAAAAAGAGAACCTTGATATTTATTCATTTTTATTTATTTCATTAGATCAAACAATTATATAGTAATTGGTTAATTCTTGTTTGTTTATAAATCACCCCCATTGCAATTGGAGACTTTAGTTTATTGGACATTTTTTGTTCTATAAAAATATTTTAGCAGCAATAAACTAAAAAAAACCACATGGCATATGGTTTTGGTATGAATATGTATTTTTTTTTTATTACTATTGCAAATGAGTAATTATGGAAAACAAAAAAAAAAAAAAAAAAAAAAAAAAAAA
>BLSH010561636.1:723736-737432 GCA_018402905.1 Glandirana rugosa | reverse complement strand
AAAAAAAAAAAAAAAAAAAAAAAAAAACGCCTAAACGGGACTGTTGAGCCAATGTCCTCTAGGTTTATTTGTCTCATAACGTAAAATGCACATATTGTATGGACTTGCATATTTGCACAGCTGGTTTCAAGTTTTTGTCATTTAGGAAAACGAAGCACAGTGCAGTTAGGAACACCTCCTGGAAAAATAGACAGAAGATAAACTTGAAAAAAAAAAAAAAGAAAAAGAAAAAAAGGCAAGCAGAGAGAAAGGGTTCACAGCGATTCAGCTGAGCCACGCGGGTCATTTTATCCTATTAAAATGAAATCGCTGGCAGTCACCTGGTTACGAGCCAAGGTGATCTCTAGAGAGGGGGAAAAAAATCCTGCAGCATGCAGGCAAGAAGGAGCGTTTCTATAGAGAAAAGTGCAATAATGTGCTATATTGTCTATGCAGGGACTTGGCACAGCAGGAGGGGGAAAGATTTAACTTCGCACACAACATGCAAAACACAAGCAAAAGAACACAGGAGTGTGGGATAGCCTCGGCACACCACTGAAAAATAGTTTTCTTCATTTGGTAAAGCACCCTTTCTGTGCAACTCATCACCCCATATACTCTCAATAGCACGGCTTTTATTTAGTTTTTTTAAATAAATGTGGTTAAAGCACACACGATTCTAAATGACCATTTCATAATAGTGTATTTTATTGGACTGCTCAGAAAATGTAAGTAGACAAATCATTAGCAGATGTCAGTACAGATTAAGAATAAGTCCTGAAAAAAAAAAAAGAAATAAATATGATATTTCATTCTACCGAAAGAAAAAAGGTCCAAAACCGGACCCACAAAAAGAGAAAAAAGGATCGATTACAAAATAATTGCCCACACGGAGAACCTGAGTGAGCTCATTTGAGGTCAAACGGAGAATTTCACTAAAACACACAATTTTATGAAACCCAACTGAGATCTATTTTCTCCAATATACAGTAAAAAAACAACCCTGGAATCGATTTACCTGTAGTAACCAAACCATTTCCTGTTACTGAAACAAAGGTGCAATCTAGATTTCCTCTGAAAGTGACTACACATTCTTTTAGGTTGAAAATAAACACATAAAAACTAAAAAAAAAAAAAAAAAAAAAAAACTTCTTCATTTCCTACTGCAGTAAGAACACACCAAGTTCAAGATATAGCCGATTTCCAGAAACGAAAGACGCTGGTACAAAGACCAGTGAGCAATACAAAGTTCAAAAACAACATAAAAAGGCAGCAGGTATGGCAACCTAACATTTTAATAACAATCCAAAAACAACTATTCAATGAGAGAAATTTTACACAACATTCACAAATTTAAAAAAAATATATAAAAAATGCATCATAAAAAAGCACAAAATAAAAACAAAGGAGTTGAAAAGGCAAAACTTCATTTAAAAAAAAATCATGCAAAAGGCACAGGAGATTGCTAAAGTCTTACCTACTTAAAACGAATTGAAGTGTATTTTTAAAAATAAGATGTTTAATTTAATTTAAAGCATGTATGAAATTATACATATTGCCATCTAAAATAATTTTGGAAGAAAAAAAGGTTTAGCTGGTAATGTAGGAATTGCTTTGCAGTAAAGCAGTCACATACCTGAACCATTCCGGTATCGAGCTTCATTGCACCAAATTACAGAAGATGTGCTTTCCATAGCATCTACACAATTACTCTGAATTGCTCTTTGAAAGAGCGATTATTGCAAGCCTTCACTTAGCCGAGGTTGCAGGCACCTGGCAGACAGTCTGCTAAGGCACATACAGGAGCCTGCGAGTGAAGCTCACAAACCCACAGCTGCCCACAGTGACATCAGTGCAGCACAGCCAGTAACAGAGCAGCACAACTCAAAACACGTCTCAAGCTAAATTCAGATCTTCATTAGCAATTCGACAGCAGATGATGTAAAAAAAAAAATAAATAAATAATAAATAAAAATGTGTGAACGTGTGAAAGTGCCAAGGAAGGGGCTGCGATTTTTATCATTAAAACTATACTTTGCACAGCAAGGAGAAGAGGAAAAAAAATGTTTGTTTCCCCTATTACAAGCTGGCATTTGTAAATCGGAGAGCATTGAAGATTTAAAAAAAATAAAAATACCTAGCGTCTAACCATTTTTTTTTGGTTAGATCATATTGACCACGTTATGTTTTATTATTGAATATTTGATCAATTTAAAACACATGAATCATTGCACGAGTTACAAAATGCGTAAAGTATTTGCATGATTTTATTTATTTTTTTAACATATTCATCAGGTTTTAGAGTTGATTTTGAATGTAATCATTTTAAACATATGAACCATTGTATGAATTACAAAGTAAATATTTTCTAGTTGGAAAAATCTGATGTACAAGACTTGGGGGATAGGGAGAAAAAGATTATGGTTTCTCTTTTAATTGATAAACCCAGATACTGCAAAAGGTGGTCAATAACATTGCCATATGCAGACAAATAGCAAGACCTTAATGACCAGTCCGTTTCCTCACTATCCCTGTGTGGATGAATCTTCTATGCGACGAGGTACCCCAATGATCTGTACCCGTCCCCGGGACAGCTCTGAGAGGGCCCTCAGGGGATGGGCAGATGGCTACATTTATTGCATTTCCAAACATATCTTTAATTACCCGGTATTTACAACATATATGAAGAGGGTCCATTACCTTGGAATATTCTGGAGAGCATTAGCATTCCGTTCAGCAAATTAGTGATATCTGCCACCTTCAAGGGGCCCTATATTGCCACCCAAAACCCACTGCCTCCCCTCCTATATAAGGTGACTTGAGTTACTTCCTGTTTGGATACAACGCTATACAAATTAAAGTGGTTCTAAAGGGAGAAAGTTTTTATCTTAATGCATTCTATAAAGAAAAAAAACCTGTGTGCAGCAGCCCCCCCTAATACTTACATGAGCCACATCTTTATCCAGCGATGTTGCACGAGAGCTTCGGCTCTCCGGGACTCCCTTCCTCACTGGCTGAGACACAGCAGCGGGGGCCATTTGCTTCCGCTGCGGTCAGAGTAAGTGAGCTAATGAGAGGAGAGGGAGGCGGGGCTTAGCAGCGTCTCTGTGTCTGAATGGACACAGCAGTGGCTCGGCTCAGGTGCCCCCCATAGCAAGCTGCTTGCTGTGGGGGCACTCAACAGGAGGGAGGGGCCAGGAACACGGGCAAGGGACCTAAGAAGAGGAAGTATAACAGGTCTGCTATTTGTAAATGAAAAAAAAAAGAAAGAAAAAAAAAACACAAGGACTTTAATGCCAGCCATACATTATACAATTTTCTTATTCAATTTCCTTTTAGGTACTCCTTCAACCATGCAGTGCACGGGCCTGGCTGATTGCATACAAATTGAAAGGATTTAGGTTTGACCTCATACTACGTGGTTTTGGTAAATCGTAAAAATGTATGTATGTACACCCCTGATGAAGCCAGTAAATGGCAAAACACGTCGACACCTAGAACTAGCCTCCTGCAGTTCTGGCCTAATAGATTTTATTTACATACATTGTATTATTTTGCATGTGTATAAACGAAGTTATTAGTTATGTTCTAGCAGGATTAGCGCAAATTCTAAGATATTTACACAGTTGATCAGTTATTGTACGGGACAGATTGTTTTCATCTTGTACCACTGTAGAGTTTAAGAAGTTACACTGAAAAAAAAAAAATATTGTTGGATTTTAACAAGTGGAGTATTCCCTCTTTCTGGAGTTATGTATGGCAATGTAAAGTCCTTTTCCTTCTTCTTTTGCTTACGGTGTTGATTATGTAGAGCCAGGTAAGGGTGCCACCCCCAAAAAATGTATAGCCTTAAAACATTTAAATACAGTATATACCCCTTTAAAACATTTTAAAAATTAAAACGTGTTTCAGGGATCCTTCATCACGGCTTAAAATGTTGCATGAAGGACTCATTCTAAAACAAAGTCTGATAAAAGCAATTTTGGTAATCCCTGTTAGTAGAGTGGCATCAGCTGCTAATCATTTGAAGGGCCCTTTATTCTGTCGAATGGCATGGTTTTGTCCAAATCTCACCAAATCCTTTTTTCTCCTGCCTGTTTTGCTTAGCACATCCCCCACCCTATGACTTAAGGCATTCAATATTAGACTGCTCAATAATAGAAACAAGTCTTGTACTCAAAGAGGAGATGGACACTTTAACGCAAGAAAAAAAGACTTGACATCACACCGGAGACATGCCAGATAAAGAAGCCTTAACGCAGGTTTTATACAAAAGTCAGGCAAATCGTTGCCGACAGCAGATTTTGAGAGCGGCAACATAGGGTTTAGTGGTTGGCATTCCTGCCTTGGTTGAAATCTTTAACAGGACACTACCTGCATGGAGTTTACCTGTTCTCCATGTGCTTGCATGGGTTTCCTCCAGACAAGGTTCTCAGTTTCCCTCCTACACTCTAAAGACATGCTAGTAATTTAATTGCCTCCCATCTAAAATGGCCATAGTATGTCTTATGCAGGTAGGACCCCAAGCTTCTCGAGGGCAGGGACAGAATAGAATTTATGGTATGTAGAGTGATGCATACATTTTTTGCCCTATATAAATGCCTATAAAGAAATATTAAGGTTTAGTAACATGGTCTATTACAAGCATTGCTGTTTAATGAAAGGCTCTTTGAATGAGCTCTATAAGGCTACCCTCAACACAATGAAACCCTTGCAAGCAAGCATCAGTAAAGAGCACTTGATTATTGGTGTATGACTGACCTAATTTCCCATTTTTTTTTTTCAAATCAACCTACAAAACCTAAATACAGTATTACCAAAATCAAACATTTTGTACTGCAGCTACATGGAAAAGATAAGGAAGAAAGAAAAAAAATCTTGATTTTTTTGTGCAGAAGAGATATTCAGATTGTAGTCTCTAATGAGCAGGACCCTTATACCCATCACAATTATTATTACGTTTTGTATTATAAACATGTGTATCCGCTATATTCCCCATTTTGGAGTACTGCAGAACACATTGTCATTATAAAAAATAATGATGTAACAGTGAAAAGCTCTGACGTCACTAGGGTCATCTACTTGCTGATCACCAAATGCCTAAACTAACCGAACCTTACTGCACAAAATTGGCTAATTTACTTTTTGAATCATGTTGCTTACATCTGGCATCCAAATAATAGCAAAGACTTTGCAAACATGGGGATACTTCTGTAGATGCAACATTATCATTGCATGCGAGATCTGGCATCTTATGGCACACACTATACAACAGAAATTTCAGTTGCAAGAATTAGCTATGTTCTAGTACTGTCGTCTCCAAAAGGTGGCATAGGGGCCAAATGTGGCCCTTTGCTTGCCTTTATTCAGCCCATGGGGCACGCTTCTTCCCACTGACACCAATTATGGGGCACTAGAGGTGCACTGAATGGAAATTTTGGTCTCGAAACCGAAACTACAGGATGCTCTTGGCCGAAAACAAGTTTTATTTTAGAATATATATATATATATATATATATATATATATATATATATATATATATATATAAAATTTTAAGGGGGTTAGCTCGGTAGCGGGTGTGTGTGACCCCCTGAAAGGGTTCACTACACAATTTAGGCACAGCAAGACAGCAGTTGTAGGTGAAATCAACAAGGCAGTTTATTACACTATTTACAAGGTGAAAAACAGAAAAACAAAAACAAGCAACAAAATAAATCACCACTAACTGCACGATAGGTTTCCCTGACTGTCAGCTGGGTACAGCCTACCCCTGTACCTAGCTCCTATCTCTCACTGGGCACACTCAGCCACACAGGCCTTACCGTTCAGGATGTACGCTCCCCAGTCTGTTCACACAAACTGGTTCCAGGGTGGAGCAATTCCCTATGCCACCTGGGAGTTTTCGTAGAGGCCTTAATGAGCCAGCTCAATTCAGCTGGGCTCATGACCGCTACCCCTGATAGACTCTCAGTACTTCCCCCTAGTGGGATAAGTCCGCATAGAGTCTTACTTTGAAAACACACATACCTGCCATCTTGCACGCAACCAGGCGTTTTTACCTGCCTGCCGTCACAATAATATATATATATATATATATATATATATATATATATATATATATACACACACACACATATACACTCATATACACTCATACATACATACAAACACTATTTTTTATTTTTTTTATATTATATTTAACCAGTTGCTGACCGATAGCCGTCATAATACGGGGGCAGGTTGGCACTGCTGAGCGGATCGCTGTAGCTGTATGACGGCTTGCATAGCTGCAGTTGCAGGAGGGAGCGTGCCGCTGGTGGCGCGTGCCCACTGCATGCTGCATGAGCGTGCCAGCGGGTCGGACGGACTCGAAGTCTGCCGACGACTCGCGATCGCCTGTTAGAAGCAGAATGGAGATCTACCAGTGTAAACACGTCAGGGGACATGACAGATCTACTGTTCCCAGTAATCGAGAACAGTTCGATCTGTCATGCCCCAGCCAGCCCAGCACCCCCACAGTTAGAACACAGTGAGGAAACACAGTTAACCCCTTGATCTCCCCCTACAGTTCAACCACTTCCCTGCCAGTGACATTTATACAGTAATTAATATATATTTTTAGCTCTGGTTGCTGTATAAAATGCCATTGGTCCCAAAAAGTGTGTCAAAAATGTCCGATCTGTCCAGCGCAATATCTCAGTCCCAAAAAAAAAAAAATTTGCAGATCGCGCCATTACTAGTAAAAAAAATAAATAAAAATGAAAATGCAATAAAAATATTCCTATAGTTTGTAGACGTGATAACGTTTGTGCAACCCAATCAATATATGCCTATTGCAATTTTTTTTACCAAAAATATGTAGAAGAATATCGCCCTTAGCTAAGGAAGAAATTAGTTTATTTAAAAAAAATGTTTTTCAAAATTGTTGTCCTTTTTGTTTAGAGCACAAAAAATAAAAACCGCAGAGGTGATCAAATACCACCAAAAGAAAGCTCTATTTGTGCGGGGAAAAAAAGGACATCAATTTTGTTTGGGTACAGCATCGCACAACCGCGCAATTATTTAAAGCGACGCAGTGACGTATCACAAAGTGCTCTGGTCAGGAAGGGGGTAAAACCTTCCGGGGTTGAAGTGGTTAATATCATGAAGTTAAAGGGTAACTCCACTTTCTTGGGGGAAAAAAAATAGCAAATAATGAAAAAATAAATATAGCGTGTACAAGTCATATTGTAATTGAATGTTATTAAAAATTAACTTTCCTTTTCAATCTGTAGCCACTGTAATTTTCTATAAATGCAATGCAATATGGCTACCTGGAGGTGTTCTGTACACAAAATGTGTAATGACCACTCCCCATGAACATTTGCCGCTTGTGATTGGCTCACCAATTTTCCCAGAAGTCTGCACTAAGATACAAGTTCAGGCATCCCCTGCAACAAAAGCTTAATTTTTGGTGAGATACATCCAATAGGAACATGTCTAAAGGGATTCAGGCCCAGCAGCTTTCCTCATTATTGCCCTGCAGCTGCCAGAGCTGACTGATTATGAAACCACTGCCATTAGACTCACTGAGCACAAAGGAACAAGCAGTCATTTCTTCAGTACAAAAAGGTAGGAATCTGCAACAAAGTTTGCTATAATCCTTGCAATGTACATAGAGGACCCAGAGGGGAATGTTTTTTTCAACAAAAGTGGAGTTACGCTTTAAATAGGAATTTATTGTCGGCCATTACTGGCACCTTTAGCGCAAGAAAAGCTTAATAAACATGCATCCCTTTAAATTCCATGTCTTCACTGCACAAAAAAACGCACCTACCCTTTGAAATGCATTGAAAACGCAGCAAGAACGCATCAGTGATGCACCGGTTACATTTTTGCTGCAGTTTTTGAGTCACATGACCTAAGAAAAACACAATAAGCACCGTAAAGTCTCACTGAATTTTCAGCTGCCAAAATTTTGATGCATCTCTATGGGCCACTATTCCTCTCACTGACACCAATGAGGAGTTCCTCCCACTGACACCAGTGATGGGACACTATTGCTTCCATGGACACCAGTGATGGGACACTATTGCTTCCATGGACACCAGTGATGGGACACTATTGCTTCCATGGACACCAGTGATGGGACACTATTGTTTCCATGGACACCAGTGATGGGACACTATTGTTTCCATGGACACCAGTGATGGGACACTATTCCTCCCACTGATGCCAATTATGTGGTTTTTTTTTTATTCCCATTGACCGTCAAGCCTATGGTATTGTTGACTCCCACCGATGCTAAGGCATTTTCTACCTCCACTGGTCACAGTCCGGCCCCCCTAAAGACTGAAGGATAGTAAACTGGCCCTTTGTTTAGAAACTGTTCTAGTCATTATAACCTACCTGGTTCCCAAATTTACACCTTAATATGCTAAAACTAATTTGCACTTACAATGTGACATTTTTGATATACACCATATGTTAGAACCAGTGACATCATTACAGGGTCTCTACAGCTCTGCAACCAACAGTGAGCAGAGGAAGAGGGCCAGAAGGGAGTCAGTCAAAAGCGATAGGGAAACACAGGGGAGATTAGGCCAATTTCATCATGCCTATTGGTCATTTAAAGTGGGAGAAAATACCCTTGGGACATTTTTACCTATAGATAACCCCACCAGGAGGCTTACCTATAGGTGCCGCAACTATCTCCTATAAGAGTACCGTTTAGGAGATTATTACTTGTAAAGCAGCCGGTGACCTCACCGGCACATCCACTGTAAAGGAACTGTACCGTTCCTTCAGAGCCCTGTGCCAAGAACAGCCACTCCCATGCACGTGAGTGACGTCATTGTGGATAGTCCCTTCAAATGGACTGGAGCCTGTGATCCCGGAAGAAAGACGGGGTGAAGATGGAATACCGGTCAGCAGTGACAGCACACCACTAGAGTACTTAATTTTACGGAAAGTTTCACATACTGTGCTAGTATGTGATGCATACTAGCATATTATAACTTTGCCTTTTCTTTTTTTTTTTTTTGTTTATCAACTTAACTACAGCTTTAAAAAGGTGATGATGGGTAACCTTATTGACCAACATGGAGGCTTGAGAAGCAAAGCAAAGCTTGATTATTATGTGATCAGCCAAAATCTGCATAGAACTTTAGCTGAATAGATCTCTGCAGTCACTCATTTTTTAATTGCAGCTTTTCAGTAAAGTTGAAATCTGATTATTGCATTTTTGCATCGTTTGAAATGCCCAGGTTTTAAACATTTACAGCTGGGTAGTGAACTAGTATTCAATCTTAGCAGTGGTGGTGTCCTAACAAAGGATATCTCTGTTTTTTATGCTCTGTGCATGCTTTCAGCGGGTGCACCCATTTTTCTCCAACATGTACCAGTAAGCCAACGTGCTTCCACCTAAACCAATATTTGTGTATAGTTAAGTTTCTGTGTGAATGTTCTAGAAAAGATGCCTGCCTACGAACACTTCGTTATGGGTCTCTGCAATGCAAAAGAAAAACCTTGTTATTTGTTGTCACTACGCAAGTAGCAAAAATAAAAATTGCTAAAGATACAGTACTAAAACTTCTGTGACCCATATGCAAAAAACTTGGTGTCTCGCTCAAAGCACTCAAAACCTCCCCCTGCAGTCCAAAGCATAAAAATGGGTGATGGCATTCAAATAAGCTCATCCAGGCTAGCAGAAGCAAAATCGGAAGTCAGAAGGTGGAAATGCCACACACCAGAGCCCAGCCACTATACAGAAAGGTGAAGATACATGCGGCTTCAGCCCAAGCTCCTCCTGACTACACTCCTCTGATACGTTTAGCCCCACCCATGGGGCTTAATCAAAAGATTAGTGACGCACCGAAAT
Organism: Glandirana rugosa; assembly: GCA_018402905.1. NCBI lineage: Eukaryota > Metazoa > Chordata > Amphibia > Anura > Ranidae > Glandirana > Glandirana rugosa. The sequence continues at coordinate 727,593 of BLSH010561636.1, read as the reverse complement.
TTCGCCTGCCAAAAATTATCGGTGGAAAGTAGGGTTTTCAGCGCTGCGAAAAAATTAAAAAAAACACAAGTGCTGATAATGGCTGCCAAAAAGGCCCGGCATTATACCTTGCTCATGCTATTTTTTGGTGGATTTGTTGTCACATACCTATGAAAAACACCAACACTGGTGCATTTTTGATACGTTGATGCTGCATTTACAATGCATATTAAATGGGGGGTGCATTTTTGGTGCAGTTTATTTTTAACTGACCAAACATGCATCAGAAATGCAGCAAGCAGGATTTTTAACACCTATTAACACATTAAAAACTCAGATATACAATTTATAAAAAAATAAAAGGTTTTAAAAGAAAAAAAAAAAAAACTAATTTCGGTTAAGTGCATCCTGAATTTTTGGTTTTGGCAGCAAAATGGTAATTTTGTTGCACCACTAATAGAGATCGCGGTCTTCACCTGTCTGTATAGTGGCTAGGCTCCGGTGTGTGCCGTTTCCAGCTTCTGTTTACTACAAAATTCTGAATGTAGCTTGATGTTCAAGGTAACGAATCACTCAAGGACAACATTCCTTTTAGTAAACAACCAGACTAAAAACATTTGTACACACAAATATATTTTATAAAAACATTATTTATATAGAACATATATTTGAAAAACCTTTTAAGTGATAATGTTTAGACCCCTTTCACACTGGCGCAGTTTTCAGACTCTTTCGTGCTAAAAAAAGCATCTGTAAAGCGCCTGAAAACTGCCTCCTCTGCAGCCCCGGTGTGCAATCCTGAGTGCTCTCACACTGGGGCAGTGAGCTTGCAGGATGGGAAAAAAGTCCAGCAAATAGCATCTTTGGGACGGTGGAGGAACGGTGTATACACCGCTCCTCCACTGTTCCTGCCATTGGAATGAATGGCCAGCACTTCCAAAACGCCAAAACACAGGCGCTTTTAACCCCTTCTGGTGGGGTTAAAAGCGTGCTGCTTAAGCAGTGGTAAAGCACCACTAAAACTGACGGCGCTTTACCGCTAATGGACCCGTCGTTCCAGTGTGAAAGGGGTCTTATGCGAGGCCAAACAAAACTCGTTTGAGGGTTAACCTCTGGTAAGCTAAAGTAGTCCACCGCAAAATCTGCACCCACACTACAAATGTTAAAGTGGTATTAAAAGGAAAAGTACAGCCAAAGCTCTTTTAGCGCTAATTCCCCTATGGATCATGGGACTGCAGTTCATTGTGCACTCCTCTGACATTTTCAGCAGACAGTGGACTTTGGCTCTGATATCAGAGAACAAGTCCAGGCTGGGGAAAGACACCAACTTAACAAATCGGGATCCACCCAGATGACTGGAGCGGTAGCTGGCTTAGCCTCTCAGTGAGCCCCCTGGGAGCCTGAGCCAGCCACTCCAACGCCCTCTACAACCCAGCGCAGCAGCAAGCACTGGAGAGGCAGAAAGAAGAGGGTGGTGACTGCCAATGGAGGGGGGAAAACTGCGCTGAGAACTGACCAATGAAACACTGCTGATAGCTGAGAGGCAGCGGGGGACAGTTACAGCATCCGATGCTGCATCTGTACCCCTGCGAAGTAGGGATAAGAAACAAAACAGAGTTTTAATAAAAAGAAGAAGCACACATTACACAAACACCTGCTAGGCACACATTTAACCCCTTAAATACCTGAGAAGTTAAAGTGATTGTAAAGTGTTTAAAAAAAACAAAAAAAAAAAAAACAAACGTTATATTAACCTGTTCTGTGCTCCTCCTTTTCTGGGGTGTCCCTGCGGCACTCCTGGCGCATCATCAGGTGTCCCCTCGGAGAGACGCTTTCCACCGGGGCACCCGTGCGGGTTCGCTCCGAATCCTACTGCTGCATCCACTGACATACAGCAGGACTTGGGCCCCGTCCCCCAGGTCACTGGATTTGGTTGACAGTAGGAGGGAGCCAATGGCTTGTGCTGCAATCAATCTAACCAATGAGGACACGAGCTGCTGGGCTTGTCCTCATCACTGGAACAATCGGGTTCAGGTAAGAAAGGAGGGGCTCTGAGGGGCAGCTGCAGTGCAGAAGGTTTTTCACCTTAAAGTGAAAGTCTGCCGCCTGCCGCTGCTCCTTTAAAAATTACAAGTCAGCAGGTACACATTTAGTAGCTGCTGACTTTTAACATTAGGACACTTACCTGTCCTGGAGTCCAGCGATGTCGCAATGCCCACCAATCTTCGCATCAGCAGGACGACTGCTGCCGCCGCAATTGAGGGTGAGGGAACCTGAGACATGTGTTCAGCTTCACAGCCGGGCCCCTACAGCGCATGCACGAGCCACCGCTGCAGTCTCATTGGTGGTGGCGGCACAGAGAAGGAGGGACCCGGGCTGCTGATGGCCACTGTCCTGGCCATGGGCTCCCGGATGTAGGGAAAAGGACGCCTGTCAAAGACGGGAGTCTCCCCCCCCCCCCCCAAAAGGTGCCAAATGTGACACCTGGGGGGGGGGGGTTGGCCAGCGGAAGTTCCACTTTTGCGTGGTACTCAGCTTTAATGCATACAATGCATTAATGTAAAAAACCTTGAGGGTTGAATAACTCCTTTAACCCCTTCCCACAGCCAGTGTCATTCGTACAGGCGAGGCCAAAGCAGTTTTCAGAAGTTCGGCTCCAAATAAAGGATTATGGCGTATACTGTATATCAGTTCCCAGATCCACCTACTACAGCCATTACAAAAAGGGACTCTCACTCTCCTTGTTGAATATCTAACAAACCATCAATGACCAATTCCATCACTACCTGGCTCTATGAACAGGGGGTGTTGGGTAGCTGCCCATATTACATATCAAATACAAAAAAGGACAACAAACTATTTGGTCCAATGCAATTATTTCCAGCATCTAGATGGCTGGACCTTGGAGACTACCAAGATCTATAGTATCCGGCCTGTCACTTAGCCAACTACTTGACAAAAGATCTATGGGGAACTAAATATTCCCAGTGGGGAATTTAAGTCCTATCTGCTTGACAAAAGGCAAACAAAAACAAAAAAACTCAGCACTGGTTGTAAGTCACAAGGGTGATTCTTTATTATTTCAAGTAAATGTGAACCCTCACCTTGTTCAGTTTAACCGCTTGTCGACCAGCCGCCGCAGTATTACTGTGGCAGGTTGGCACGGCTGCACGTATCACAGTCATTGTACGTCGGGCGCGTACACAGCATCTACTCTCTAGCGAGGGAGTCAATCAGCAGGTCCAGCGCAATCGATGTCCACCGGCCACCCGTGATTACTCCAGAGAGGCAGAACGGGGATCTGAGAGTGATCCCTAGTCTGTTCCTAGGGATCAGGAACAGCGATTGCTCTCCTCCTCCAGTCAGCCCACCCCCCATACAGTTAGAAACACCACAGAGGGAACACATTTACCCCGGAACTCCTTCCCTGCCAGTAATCAGTTCATTTTTATAGCACTGATCGCTGTATAAATGTCACTGGTCCCAAAAAAGAAAAAAGAAAAAAAAAAGTCGCAGTCCCATTAAGAAATCACAGATCGCCGCCATTACTAGTAAAAAAAATAAAAATAAAAATGCCATAAATCTATCTCCTATTTTGTAGATGCTATAGCTTTTGTGCAGACCAATCAATATAAGCTAATTGGGAATTTTTTTTACCAAAAATATTTAGAAGAAGAATACATATTGGTCCAAACTGAGGAAGGAATTCGTTTTTTTACTTTTTTTTGATGCGCATCATAGCAAAAACTCTAAAATATTGGTGCTTTTTTTCAAAATTGCTATGCTTTTTTGTTTATAGAGCAAAAAATAAAATCTGCAGAGGTGATCAAATACCACCAAAAGAAAGCTCTATTTGTGGGGGGGGGGGGGGGGGGGGG
>BLSH010561636.1:700964-715940 GCA_018402905.1 Glandirana rugosa | reverse complement strand
CGGAATGCCGGTTAACCGATTAGACTGGATGCTAAGTGATGACATACACCACAGTCTCGAACGGTAAAGGGGGACGGGAGAAAGAAAGTAAGGATACTTAAAGCGGAAGTTCCACTTTTGGGTGGAACTCCGCTTTAATGCAAAGAATGTATTAAGATAAAAAAACTTCTGCCTTTACCGACGCTGCAAAGCATGCAAGGAATCCAGTAAGTTGTAGAAAGTGACAGTTAGCAGACAGGCAGCATTGGCAAGAGTTAAGATTTAACCTTTTAATGCCCAAGCCTCACATTTATTGCTTATAAGTTAAAATCTGTATTTTTTGCTAGAAATTTACCCCCAAATATTATAGGAATGAAAGAAAGAGGGCAGGGGGAAATGGCAAGCTCTGACACCACATACAGTAGTGAATCGTAGGTCAGATTAGCCAATTGGCCGTAAGGCTTTGGAGATTATGCTAGGTTTGTGCACTCAAACCTAAATACACACCTTAAAGTGCACAGATCTCTCCAAATAAATACAGATTTAAAAAAAAAAAAAAATCACAACAGGAAAACCATTTTAGCAACAGCTAAAAAAAAAAGAAAGAAATTAAAAGTGTTACTAAACCCAGGAGCCTGTTTTCACTATTTCTAGTCTCCCACAGTACACAGAACAAAGAAATGCAATTTAAGTAAATACAAACTGCTAAACAACTTATAGCAGCCTTGTGACTTCTATCAGTACCTGGTTAAAGCTTGTAGGAGGAGTTTTTATTCTCCGATTGTCCTATGAGGCTGGATGACCCCGCCCCCCTCTGTCTGGACAGTGCCGATTGGCCCTGTGCTGATCACATGTACTCTCCCAAGAAACAAATTCCAGCAATACACACCAAACTGAACATGTGCAGCTTGTCCACAAGACTCTGTACGATCAGCAGATAGACTGGGGACTGTGGAAGAAGGGGAGGATTAGAGAAGATAGAATCAAACAGCCTTCTTATAGAATGTAGAGGATTAATACCTTAGGTTTCACAGTGAGTATAACAAGTGTACTTTATTGCATATATACACTGATTTTACAGGTTTAAGGGGGGGCCAGACTGTCACCAGTGAAGGTAGAAAATGCCTCAGGGTCAGCGGGAGCAAACAATGTCTCAAGCTTGGCGGTCAGTGGGAGTAAATAAAATGACATAGCGCCTGTGGTCAGTAGGAGGAGGTTCGGTCTTGCAATGATGGGCTGCATGCGATTTCCGTGGTTATAAAACTAATATAGCCCCAGTAGGCCCCAATGTGTCCTGTTACTTACGACTGGCAATAATTTTCTGTTGACCGCTGGGGGCTCAGTAATGTGGAATATATGCCCTGTATTTACGGGCCTTATAGGACTCCCACGGCAACTAAATAAATATGGACGCCAGTGCGCCGTGCTGGCATGACGACTGTGCAATGTAAAAGACGTGAGGTGGACCAAGATGACTGAGCACGTCTGACGAAACGCGCAAGGCGGAGATTGAAGCGCCATCACGTCACTTGCGATTTCAGAGATTCCAGGCTGCCGAATGCAAGGGTTATCTGTACCGACCCTGCAGCACTATTCAAAGTGTCATTTTAAAATTATCTGAATTCATTTTTATGGATTAACGCTATGAGAAGCATTTCTTACTATCCACCCCTGCGAGTGTACCCAATGACCAGACCCACCATGGAGGAGGAGCTCCCACCAGACAAGAGACAAGAGACGACCCTGCTTGAATGCACTTTACCCCTGCAAGGGTACATCTTTCTGGTGAGTGTGGAACCGAGAGGGAAGCATGTCTGGAATACTCCTAATTTTTCAACAAGAGGCACTGTTTATCCAGGCACAAGCCACTTTGGAAGTTACGGTATATATCTGGAACTGTTTTTTTTTTTTGGATTACAGCAGTGGATTCATTATATTAATAAAAAAAAAAATGATTTATATATATACAGGCAGTCCCCTAGTTATGAACATCCGACTTACGAATGACTCCTACTTACAAACGGAGGGAGACAACAGGAAGTGAGAGGAAATCTCCCCCTAGGAAGGGAAATTCACTCCTGTAAGAGTTATTATGGGAAAAAGGTGTCTCCACCGAAGCTTTATCACCAATCCTTGTTTCCACAACAACCCAAAATTTTCAAAACCCAATTATCATTGGGACAGGAAGTGAGGTGACATCTTCTGAACAGAAACATAGACAGCAAAACAAACATTACAGGGGTGTTAACCCTTCCCTATGCTATCCAAAAAGCTTAAAAATATTTGTTTTGGCTGCAGCTACACTTAAAAAATGTCCCTGTTCTGACTTACAAACAAATTCAACTTATGAACAAACCTACAGTCCCTATCTTGTTTGTAACCCGGGGACCGCCTGTATGTATGTATGTATGTATAATATATATATATATATATATATATATATATATATATATATATATATATATATATACACACACACACACACACACATATACACACACATACACACACACACACACACACACATATATACACACACTATTTTTTTATATATATACACACGACGTATAATCCAGTTTATATTTATACATTTTTTTGTATTGACACTTTTTGCACAATAAGCACTTTACTATAAGTTTGTATGATATTAGGTGTATTTTTTGGTTTATGGAACTTATTAGACATCCAGGACTGCAAATATAACACAATTTATATCGAGCACGCATACGATTTAACACTAATAATGTTTGTGTGGTTTGCAAATTGAAGAGTTAGGGCATATTAGATGGTTTATTTTTCAAACTTTAACACAACCACTAGATATTTAGGCAGCACCATTATACCTCCCCTTCCCATATACTTTTCTAGGAGGGGTTGTGCCCCATCATTTGGGTCAGGGTAAGGAATAGTGGTCCATAGTTTAGATCAGTGGATTCCAAACTGTTGACCTTTGCATTAATCCAGCTCTTGGGGCACCATTTCATCCACTGATGCCAACAATGGAGCACCATTTCATCCACTGATGCCAACAATGGGGTACTATTTCATCCACTGATACCATCAATGGGGCATCATACTACTAATGACACCAATGGTGGGGCACAATTCCTACCACTGGCACCAAAGATTGGGAATTTTTTTTCTCACTGAAGTCAGGACCTTTTCTACTCCCAATGGCCACAGTTTGGCTCCCCTAAAATCTGAAGGACACTGAACAAGCTAATGGTTTTAAAAGTTTGGAGACCCATGGTTTATGTCAATGGGAGGCATAATGCCCCAACGTTGCTATCAGAGGTAAAGAATTATTCCTTTCACTGAAACCAGTGATGAAGCATATGTCCCACTATTGGGGTCAGTTGGGGGAATAGGGTCTCAAGAGCAAGATAGAGGCAAGCCAAGGGCTTCATCCAGCCTGCAGTTCGGAAACCAGAGCTTTTGACAATAACTAGAGACACAGGGTTGATTTACTAACACTGAAGAGTGCAAAATTTTGGTGGGAGCTCTGCATAGAAACCAATCAGCTTCCTGTTTTTTTGTTTTGTCAAAGCTTAATTGAACAAACTGAAGTTAGAAGACAATTGGCTGTCATGCACAGCTGCACCACATTTTGCACTCTCCGTTTTTAATAAATCAACCAAACAGTTTTTTATTAGTTGCCTATACAACCTTTTTTACCCAGCTAAACACAGGCCTCCTGTCACTGAAGTACTACAACTCTCAGAAACACCAAAGGGCTTGTAGTCATTCAGCCACAGCAGGGTCGCCAGCTGCAGCACTGCAGTAAGATAGAAGCTTTCCCAGGATGTCAGTTCAATCCTTGCAGTACAAGTCGTAAGATTCGCAGCTGACCCTGATAATCACAGGTTTTCAGGCGCTGTTAAAAGGCACACGTGAACAGAATGCAGAGACAGAGCCGCTTGGCAGTCTACAAGTTTATTGCCAAGTAAATGTGTGTTTAGTTGAGCAATAAGATCTAATAGCAAAACTGTCCGTACTGCTCTAATTCACTGTATTCCCTCCGGATCTCATGCTTCTTCCCTCAACTTTTTTTTTTCTTTTATTTGATTAACATTTTCTTGCTCGACTCTTCTCGCCACACAGAACTGGGAAGCCTTTAGACCTCTCAAAGCCAGAAGGGTCTTGACCAGTCTGATTCAGCGTGCTACTAGGAACAATATTAATAGTGAAAAAAACAGACCCGTCATCTCCACATGAAAGCACAGGCCATTATTCAGCCTTGCTCAATTTGCTAAAAACAGAAAAAAAAAATTGAAGTTTCATTCCACTCCCGAAACTACTGCGATATCTACAGCTGTGGCCCCGATGGCATGCTGTCATGGACAGAACAGTGTGTCCCAACAATAGTAATAATAAAAAAACAAAAAAAGTTAGATGGAAACACTATTAACCTGTGTAAAGGGAAGACAAAAAAAAAAAAAAAACACACACACACACACACACACACACACACACACACACACACACACACACACACACACTCAAGCACATATTTCCATAGTGTAGTAATGTACGAATTACATTTTTTAATTAAGGGAACCAGCACATATGTCCCAAGTAGTAAAAGCTCTTGGCTTCAAACCAAAAAGATGGCTGTGGCATCCAGTGTGTTGAAGTCATACATCAAAGGTCCCGCCTAAAGGCACGCTGGATGCCACGGCCATCTTTTTGGTTTGAAACAAAGTGCTTTTAACTTCTTGTCACATGCGAGTTTGTTACCTTAACCCCTTGCCGACCGCCGATCGGCAATTGACGGCGGCAAGGTGTCTCATGAGCGCAAATCGCTGTCATACCATGGCGGCCGCGCTCACGAGCCTAGTGAGTGCGCGCGCGCCGCTGGAGGCGTGCCCGCGCGCTCACTGTGTTCGGGGAGGGCCAGGGAGCGGGTGCGACGGCTTCGATTGCCGCCAGCTACCCGCGATGGCCCCCCCCGGAGCGAAGGAACGGAGGTCCGTGTAAGTAAACCCGGACCTCCGTTCTGTGTGAGGGGGAAGGGCTGTGATCACAGCCTTCCTGTATACGAAGGCTGTGACCACTTCCCTTCCCCAGCCAGGGCAGTCCCCCTACAGTAAGAACACGCCCAGGGAACATACTTAACCCTTAGAGCGCCCCCTGCAGGTTAACCCCTTCACTGCCAATGGCCTTTACACAGTAATCAGTGCATTTTTATAGCACTGATCGCTGTATAAATGCCAATGGTCCCAAAAAAAAAAAAAAGTGTCAAAATAGTCCGACATGTCCACTGAAATATCGCAGTACCACTAAAAATTGCAGATCGCCGCCATTACTAGTAAAAAAAAAAAAAAAAATGAATTCTCATCATCCGTAAACGCGACCACTTTTGCGCAAACCAATCAATAAACGCTGATTGCGATTTTTTAATCGCAAATTTGAGGAAGAATATAAATCGGCCAAAAACGGTGAAAAAAAATGATTTTTTGGATTTGTATTCTAGCAAAAAGTAAGAAATTTGGGTTTTTTTGCAAAATTGTCGCTCTTCTTTTGTTTATAGCGGTGATCAGAAATGACGCAGAGGGGATCAAATACCACCAAAAGAAAGCTCTGTTTGTGGGAAAAAAAGGACGCAAATTTTGTTTGGGTACAATGTCGCACGACCGCGCAATTTTCAGTTAAAGCGACGCAGTGCCGAATCGCAAAAAGGGCTCCGGTCCTAAAGCTGGAAATCCTTCCGGGGCTGAAGTGGTTAAAGCGGAGTTCCACCCATTTAAAAGTCAACAGCTACAAAAAGTGTAGCTGCTGAAATTTTATCAGCAGACATTCACCTGTCCCTCGTTCCAGTGATGCGGCCGCCCGACGCTTTGCTTCTCTACCCCTCCCCTCTGCAGCGCCGGCATCACAAGTGTGGGCGCCCGGCTGTGGATTCACGGCCAGGCGCAAACTGCGCATTGTGAATGGCTGGGCAATCTTTTGCGACCCGTGACATGTCTCAGAAGATTGCAGGGAGGGGGGAGAGGTAAACTTCTTTTCGGTGCCAGGAGAGGGAGAGGCAGCTGGGTACGTCTGAAAACAGGGTACCCGCCCCCCACCCAAAAAAATGACATGCCAATTGTGGCATGTCAAGGGGTCACCATTACTTAAAGTGGAAGTTCCACTTTTGGGTGGAACTCAACATTAATAAATCCCGTATGTTCTTCATACATAACTTCACTATGGATGTCTTTTTATATTACTGAGGGTATATTTGCTTGCTTTGGAACGGTGCTGGCTATTAAAGCTGTAGTAAATCACTGCAGAAATAAAAAATAAATAAATAAATAAAAACCATACCTGCAAGACAATGGCATAATAGGTTAGTATGCATCACATACTAGCACATTATGAAATGCTTATCTTGGAACAAAGCCTTTCCAGCGGCATGCTGTCACCACTGAGAGGGCTGACATCTCCCCCCAGTCTTTCTTCTTGTTGGCGGGCTTCAGCACTGTGAGTGGCTGTAGCCACAAGGACTTCACTCCCACGCATGCGCGTGAGAGCCCTCAGTTGCGGCAAGAAGCTCTGCAAGTCCGTCACAGAATGTCGGACCCTCAGAACACATGCGCGGGTGACATTGGTGACTGCATCCAGGGTAAATATCTCCTAAATGGTTTACGTTTAGGATATATTAATTTTACCTACAGGTAATTCTTTTTATAGGCTTACCTGTAGGAGAAAAAAAAAAAAAAAATACACAAAGCGGGCTTTACTACCACTTTAAGTGACAATTTAACCCTTGGAGAATCCATGGCTTTGGAGTGTTTGGGAGATCTGTATAATCATAAGCTTTTGTGACCACTCTATGAGGGTCACTGACATCTGGTAAGAGGCTGGAGTTGATAACCTTGGTGCAGAGTGCTTTTTTACGTAACATTGAAGCAGATGTTGGGTTCTTCTGTCATCTTTACATGGATCCAGCAGTTCCAACATACTAGAAATTGCTCTGGATGGTATATTAAATTTTACTTTTTTTTTTTTTTTTTTTTTTAGAGCTGCATATTTAAAACTTTATAGGTTTTTGAATAACAAAACTGTTTATTTCCTTACAAAAAGCCGTTACAAGGAGGCAGAAAAACGCAGTAAGGAGGTTTAACAGTTTCATGAAAAATAGATTACAGGGCCATTACAAAGGGGATATGTAGGTTTTTTTTTTTTTTTTTTTTTTTTTTTTCCATAGAATAAGGCTTCTTTCACATGGGTGATCTGCCTGGCAGACTCTGCATTGACCAGCGAGGGATCGATCAACTGACCCCCGCTGAGCAGGCGGATGATAGGTCCATCTCTACTCACTGTGCAGAAATGAACCTGTCAGTCTCGCTCTCCTCTATGTGGAGATTGGATGAAAACGGACCGCCTGTTCATTTTCATCCAATCCACCATATGGATGAAAAATAGGGTCACCATCTGTCTGGATTTCAGACAGGATTGGACCGAATAGCAGCAGGTGTCAGCAGATATATGTCACCACTAACATCCGCCGCTCCATAGGAGTGAATGAAGTGTCCGACAGGCAGACCTGATCGGAAAGCCCGTGTGGAAGGGGCCTAAGGATATGGTTTTAACACAAAGCAGAAGCCCAGCTTCTAAATCTTTAATTTTTAGGATAGTGTTGACATCTTGTTTACAACGGATAATGAGATTTGCCAGCACAGTACAGACCTAATTACGTAACAAACAGCTCCTCAGCACCTTCTGCATGGCAGGAAAATGTTTCAGCTTTGGAGCTTCCAGAAAAGGGTAAGTAAAATGTGAACATAATTTTTTTTAAATTATGCTACAAGAATGAGAACATGCAACAAATATAAAGTAGTGGTTATCCCAGTTTGGAAATATACTCAGGGTCGGTTGACACCTAGGCGATCAGACTTCAAATCGCCTTGCAAAGTCGCCTCTGAACGAGACTTCAACAAGACTTTTAGCGACTTACAAACGTGACCTGAAGCGACCTCCATGCCAGGCGACTTTGCCTGTGGCCAATGAGAGAAGACAGAGGGGGGGGGGGGGGGTTGCCATAAAAAATGATTTTCTTTTTCCAGTAAACTCACTTCTTCATAGACTGTGATCTAACTTCCATCGCCTAGTCACCTTGAAGTGGTACAGGAACCTTTTCAGAAGTTGCCCTGAAGTCGAAGCGACTTGAGTAGCGTATATCAAGACAGCTCACATTCATTTCAATGGGATTTCTGGTGTCAAGCGATTTGAGGAGACTTGGGGTGACAAATCGCCTAGGTGTGAACCGGCCCCAAGTCTACAGAAGAATTAGTCTTCATTTTGGACCTTCCTATCAGATCCCTAAAACATAGTTTGGCAAGAGAAAACTGGGCAGGGCTGACAATACTCAGTCCACAAAAAAGTGGTCAGTTTAGAACAGGGCCAAGTACAATTCTGGTGGATCAACAGGAATGTTCTGTTCTTGTAGGATAGTTAAAGGGATAAAACATAAAAAATCTGCATGTACAGCAGAAATGTTCTGCTTATGTTTTTATTTTTAAGCCCCTTTCACAGTTTGTCATTTTAAGCAATAACTGTGTAATCTTGAGGTCTATGGACCTCAAATTGCATCAAAATTGTACCAAAGTAGTGCAGGGTACTTTGAAGTCACACAGATCTGAACGGTACTCATTGGGAATCATGGGGTACAACTTGTCATGAGGCTTTGCAGTCCCAAGTCACAGGACAAGTCGCACAAGTGTGAAAGGGGCCTTAATTGTTGCTCTGATATACACTAAGGCAGAGCAGTTTAAACAAAAAAATTAAATGGCGATAAATTTTTTAAACTTCCAAAATATTTTTGATACTGTTCAGTCATTCCTATGAGCCTTAAACCCGTGCCGAACTGCGTTGGCAGCACCACTACTCATAACTGAAGCTTCTTAAAAAAAATAAAAAAAAAAAAATGCTTAGAATCTGCCCCAACACCTACCCATCACATCAAAAGCATATCAGAGTAATAGCACTGTGCATGGCCTCCCACTCCAAGCTTTATTTCAGTTATGCAGATATAGAGGGGAGATAAGTTAAGAAAAAGAAAAACTTTTTTTATTATATGATTATATATACACACACACACACACACCTGGTTGTTGATCTCCAGGGACAGAATATATATATTTTTTTTATTATGATATATTTGCAAATCAAATTTTTTTTTTGTTGTTTTTTTGATAACAAAGAAGCTTGTATGCATCCTCAAACACATTTTGCAGCTTATACATTGGGTTCTGCAGATCATTCTAAAATACCAATTTCACTCCTTCGCCTAGGCTCACATTGTAGGGGTTCTTGCACGCAGCACTTGCGTGGGGCATAGCAGTCAATTCATTTAAAAGGGGTACTGCACCCTGTAGCATAAAAGGGAAAACATCCCTGACCCTTTTTTAAAAATGCAGCTGCATGGAACTGTGGCATCATGAGGCTTCACGCACCCGAAAAACACACTGCGTTTCCAATGCATGGAGGTGCCATTAAGAATTGATGTCAACCCCCACATGTCTGCAAAAGAGCAGCACGCTTTGCCTGCAGGTCAGGGAAGGTGTGCAACTTGCACGCATACCTGGACCCGCTATAGTGTGATCCTAGGCTTAGTCTGCATTGGCAAGGAAGGTTTGTGATGAGTTTATGTTAAATATGCACACTTTCTCTCACACCCACAGACCCCCCCCGCCAAATCTCATGTTCCCTCCATCACACCTTACTCATAGAATTAACACATTTATTAACATTTTCTATTTTTAATTCATGTATCCAACCCACCAACTCAAACACTTTATTTTAAACACCCAGAATTTCTTCCTGCTCAGCTGCTCTTCCTACAAGCAGTTTTCCCTTTCTTACCATTCAAAGAGCAGGAACACATTTGATCATTTCACTTGACATAAGAAAATCACATTGAAATGAATGGAGCCGTCTTTAAGTACACTACTGAAGTCGCTCCGACTTCAGGAAAGGTTCCTGTACTACTTCAAGGCGACTTCTGACTTGGAGGCGACTTCCATTGAATTCTATGGACACAAGTCGGATCCCCATCTATATAGAAGAGACTACACAGTGAAAAGAATAGAATTTATTAAGGGCAACCCCCTCCCTCCCTTCTCTGATTGGCCATAGCAAAGTCACCTGACATGAAATCATGTTGTAAGTCGCGTTGAAGTTGCTCTGAAAGTCGCCTAGCAGTCAGGTCGCCCCTGTGTGAATGGGCCCTTAGAGGAGCTGCAGGAAACCATCCGCAGCGTCCCCTGGACTCTTACCTAGTGATGGTCATTAGCCCCTATCTTTCTAATCTGAATGGTAATCAAGTTTTAATTTGTGCGTGTTTCTTGGTTTATTAGAGGTTGACAGATGGCACCACCAGTCAAATTGCCAATGAATTTTGATGGGGCCGCACCTCAGCTGCAAGCCAAATGCCCCAATGTTTCAACCACAGCAATTCCTAAACGATGATTAACCACTTCCTGACCAGAGCACTTTTTGCGATTCGGCACTGCATCGCTTTAACTGACAATTGCGCAGTTGTGCAACGCTGTACCTAAACAAAATTGACGTCCTTTGTAGCACTATAAACAAGGAGCGAGAATTTTGAAAAAAAAAAAAAAAAAAAAAAAAAACAACACACAATATTTATTAATTTTTGCTATAGTGCATAGCCAAAAAATACACACACACACACACACACACACACTAGAGCTGCAGGATTAATTGTATTAAAATGGCGATCTCGATTCACCCCCCCCCCCCTGCGATCTCCATCAGGCATTACAGCTATTTTCAGTGCAGTTAATGGAGGTTGACTTGTGGGGCGACTCAGTGCGACTTGACTGTAATAGAAGTCAATGCAGGTCGCCTGAAGTCTGCCCAGGAACCTTTTTCTAAACTCAGAGCGACTGGGCACACTGCCAACTCAAGTTGATAAAAGAAGTAAAAAGATACTAGGTTTCAAATGATCAAAGGGTTGAACTCCGATGTATAGAAGAGTTTAGTTTAACAATTTAAAGACAATCTTTTCTGACATTTGCTGCTTACAAATAAAAATACAGTATTTTCTGCTAGAAAAGGACTTCAAACCCCCAAACATTATATACATTCACATAAATATAAATATATATATTTTAGCAGAGACCCTAGAGAATAAGATGGCGGGTGTTGCAATATTTTATGCCACACGGTATTTGCACGTTACACTTTCAAAAAAAATAAACTAACAGTGCCGTTAGCCCAATTTTTTTGTATATGTAAGATGTTACGCCACGAGAATCGGGATCTTTATTCTAAGCAAAAAAATTGTGATTCATATTGGTCAGAATAGTGTAGCTCTAACACACACACACACACTTCTTATTCATCAGTTTGGGCCAATATATATTCTTCATATTTTTGGTAAAACAAAAAATAGTGTCTACAAACCATGAGAATTTATTTATGCGGTCTTTAATTTTTTAAACATTAATGGCAGCGATCTGCGCTTTTTAGCGGGACTGCAATATTGCAGCGGACAGATCGGACACCTTGTGACCAATGACATTTATACAGCGATCAGAGTTACAAATATCCACTGATTACTGTATTAATGTCACTGGCAGGGAAGGGGTTAAAACTGGGGGGGGGGGGCGATAAAGGGGTTAAGTGTTCCCTAGGGAGGCGTTTCTAACTGTGTGGGGGCTGGGATGACTGGGGGAAGAGATCGCTGCTCCCATATACTGGGTACATACGATCACTCTCCTCTCGACAGAACGGGATCCGCTTGTTAACATACACGGATCCCCGCTATGTCACTGCAGGGGACATAGATGAGAACAAAGATTACATTTTCAGCGTGTTACGCTTTTAAAAGAATTTCAATGCAGCAAAAAAATAGCAGAATATCAGCCCTTTTACCAATGCAAAGCAATGCAGCCTGTTGGTCAGAACGGTCCCTGTAGAAAACAAATTCATATTGCACAGACCACGTCTTTTGACCACACTGGAAAACAATGTACCAGAAAGGATGCATCTGATAATAGGAAGCCAATAAAAGTGGTAGCTCCATCCTAGATCAAAGCCAATACTTGCATATTGAGCATGCTCCACATTTAAAGTGGAGTTCCACCCAGAAAATGTTTATTTTTTCTGGCATCCACTCTTTTAATACTAAATCGATGTAAACTTTGTTTCCTTAGTTTCAAACCGCCTAGTAATGACATGTATTTTTTACTCACAGTTTTGTTTCTCTCACTGCTGGACTTTTCCATTTTAGGTGAGGGCATCTGAAGCCCATCCGTAGTCTCCTGGCATCTCTTCTTGAAAGAAGTGCATGGTGGGTAACCATCATGCACTCCTCGATCTCGGTCCGCCTTAAATCGTGTCATTTACTGTCTGGGAATAACACGATTTTACAGTACAAGGAAGCCCACTGACTCCTGGGAAATGATGAGTCACATCTCCCAGGAGGCCAAGCAAAGCAGGAAGTGAGGAGAAGAGCCTAGGACCTAAAAGGGGCAGAATACAGGGACCACCTAGCAACAAGTGACTTAGGGCGAGTACAAAATGTTTTTCCTTCAAAAGGTAAGTCTATATAGGCAAAGGACTTAAATGATGTAAACAAAAATTTCTAGGTGGAACTCTGCTTTAAGGTATCCAAGGGTTTGTAATGTAGGGATGGTCATTGGGCAGGGATAAGTACAAAGGAATTGCACTGTCCTCTCTCGCCTAGTGTCAGTTTGTATTGTGACTTTACCAGTTAGGTTTTACTATCCAGTCTACAGAGAAAGGTCTCCATATCTACCAGCCATGCAGCAAGTACAAAGCCGCAACACTTCCAGTGGTTGCAGCTTTGATGCGTCCAAGAAATCTTCCTTCGCCCACTTATGTTTCAAATTAAGCAGAATAGTGGACCTGACAGCAGAGTGTCAGCCAAGAAAAACAATCGCCTTCCATCTCCGGTACTAAGGAGCTTGTCACAGGGCAGGTACGCAGCACATCCCAGATGGAGCGCAGAGTGTCTCGTTCACTTACAATAGATTACCTGGAGCTCTGCTCCAGGCAGAGAGCTGGAATGAACTTGCTAATGACTGCAGTAATCCAGGCTGAAGAACAGCAGGAGAGTAGTGCTGCCTATCTGAGAAGAATACCCGCTGCCATTCTCCAAAATACTAAACCCAACAATATGTAATACAGACTGGGAAACCTGCAGCTGTCTGCTATAGAATATGAGGGGCATATTTAGAATAAGCACATCTGGCAGCAAACACCCTGCAGAGCAACATTTATTTAGTTTTAATGTAAAACCGCAATGGGCAAATGAAAGCCTAAATCTGCATTTGCACGATATCAAAATGGTGTATGTTTAATTTAAAAAAAAAAAAAAAAAAAAAAAAAAAAAAAAAACTCTCCTTTACCAAATTTAGAGAAATAGTTATCAGATTTTTTTTTTCTTAATCCGCAGTGGTGCACAAAAAAACAAAAAAGTGCATGTGAAAAACACACACAAAATGTGCACTTAATGCGGAGGTCCGCCGCCCCTTTACAAATTAAAAGTCAGCAGCTACACATACTGTAGCTGATGACTTAACTTTAGGACACTTACCTGTCCTTGAGTCCAGCGATGTTGGCACCGCCACCAATATTCGGATCGTCAGGTTGAGTGCTACTGCCTCCATTGAGAGTAAGGGAATCCAGACATGGAGCCTTTCGGCTTCACGTCGGGCCCTTACATCTGCGCTTTCTCACTGGCTGGCGGCGAAGGACGACGACAACGGAGCATGGTAGCGGACGTCAGCGGCCGCGGCCTGGGCTCCCGGATGTGGGGAAAAGAACATGTCTTTTACAGGTATCTCCCCCCCACCCTCATCCTGAGGGGGGGGGGGGGTTTGCAAGGCTCAACTTTGTCCAACTAGCACAAAGGCCTGGGGGACCAAAGTGGATAAAATTCAAATGATTAAAAAAAATAATAATAATAATTATATATAACTCTTTTTATTTAAATAATTTTTATCAAATTTTAATAAAATGTTTTTGGCGTAAAAATCTATCTAAAGAGGTTTTCTATTTAAGATGCATTAATAATTTAGTTTATTCAGCATAAAATGGAGCTTAGTTATGTAGTATCCGGCTGTATATTCTGCAATATTTACAATTTTGGTAAACTCATTCAATGAATCCAAGCTCTGCAAGCGGAGATAACATGCACTGCATTGATGCATTCACACAATGTCACAGTAACCATGAGATAAAACAAAGCTCAGGAATATTCCTTTATCCCATTGTTTTGCAAATCTATGTACACCACCAACCGTATAATTAAATCAGTTAAGATATCGCTGTTTTACCAACCTGACAGCTTATTATTCTAAATCGGATACCTTAATTTTATTTGCACATATTAAAGATCCTAACCACCAGCAAGAATAAGTCCTTACATTTAACCTCTACAGGTCCGCGCTATTGACAAAAGACGTCAACAGCGCGGACCTGAAAATCCGGGTGGACGTCCATGGACGTCCGCCCCTTTACACGCCCCCTGCGCGCTCTGGGCGGCGGCGGCGCGCGCGCGCGCCTCCGCCGCACGCTGCGGGGGCGTGCCCGCGGGTCGGGCGGACACGATGTCCGCTCCTGACCCGCGATCGCCGTACAGAGCAGTAGAACGGGGAACCGCCGATGTAAACACGGCGGTTCCCCGTTCTGTGACAGGGGACAAACAGATCTACTGATCCCTGTCACTGGGATCAGTTAGATCTGTTATGTCCCGACCAGCCCCGCCCCCCCACAGTTAGAACACACCCAGGGAACATATTTAACCCCTTCACTGCCCCCTACAGGTCTAGACAAACAGGGGACAGTGTCTTGCCCCTTGGCGGCACAAATGTAGCCGCCAAGGGGCAAGATGACGAGACATGCCGCTAGCGCCCAGTCCTCGCCTGTAGCACAGGCGGGCTGGGCGCCCGTGCGGGGGCGTCGCACGCCGCCTCCGCGCGCGCGCGCGGCGGCGGCGGGTCTCGCGCGTCCCCCGCACAT
>BLSH010561636.1:662922-673949 GCA_018402905.1 Glandirana rugosa | reverse complement strand
ATGCTGTGACTGGAGGGAAACAGATCAGTGTTCAAAGGATCTCCATTTTCCCTTCTCACAGAACAGCGATCTGCCTTGTTTACACACAGACAGACCGCCGTTCTGCCTCTCCAGAGAACGATCGGCGGGTCTCGGCGGACATCCAATCAGCAGGAGTGGGTCGCCGGCGGCACCCCAGACCCTGTGCACGACATCCCATACCTGTACGTGATTTCGTGCAGGAGAGCTGCCCTACCGCAAAATATCTGCATAGGCCAGTCCTTAAGCAGTTAAATAAGCATATTATGTCCTTCCACCAAAGAGCCCATTGAGGGGGTTGGGAAAACATACGATAAAGGGATTTTAAAAATGTCCCTCTATAGCAGTGGTTCTCAACTCCGGTCCTCAGGACCCACCAACAGGCCAGATTTTAAGTATTACCTTGGGGAGATGCAGACTAGAACACTGCAATCACTGAGCAGCAAATTATATCACCTGTGATGTATTTCAGTTATCCTGCAAACCTGGCCTGTTGGGGGGTCCCGAGGACCGGAGTTGAGAACCACTGCTCTATACAGGATTTATGGCCTCTTCAGGTGTTACATTAGGGCTCCTGCACACAGGGGCTTTTTGACATACATCATAAGTCATTGATATAGTGACCCACCCATGAGACACAGCCACTGCTTATGAAGGTGTACCAGTATTATAAGCTGGTACTTGTGTAAACCCAAACACATGAAAATTCCTAGGCGCACACAGTCCGCATCTATGGTTGTACACCCATACACATGGGTACCCATGTACCAGCACATACCCTCATATTACTATGGGCCACTCTCTCAGTCAGGGCAATGCAAGTTATGTTGCATGCCAAAAAGTGCCCATGCGGATAAGCCCTTAACAGAGCACCTCTTCCAGCCACTTCCTATGCACATGTACTCACTCCAGTGTTGGGTCAATATTACTGCTCTTGACTTAAAGGCAAAGGGTTTCTTGTAGCGAACCATCCTGAAAAGCAGAGTGTGTCTTTAAGTAGAACTATGGTCAAAATGAAGAAATCAATAGGTTATGCACCTATACAATCTGTTAAACATGTCACTGATTGTTTTGCAAAAAGCAGTAAGGATGTTGAGATATCTACATTGTCTCCAGCTCTCATGGGCACTTCCTTTAATGAAGAGACAACTTTATTTCCTGGTTTTCGAATTGCCTCAGGTTTGCGTCCATCTCTGCAGAAACGTCCTGACATCACTGGGGGAGGTGCTCTTTTAGTACATGGAAATCTCAGGCATTCATTCTACACAGAAGTTCCAATTAGGCTCCGCCCATGATGGCCCTGTGAAGCCCCACCCACTGCTCGATCTATACAGCCAGCTCCTAGCTGTAGGTGTACAAATTACAAGAGAAGAGCAGGCAGGAAGAAGTGCACAGATCAATTGATGTGCGCAAACTAACCTGTACTGACTTGTGCATGTTTTACATAGCACACACCCAGCTACTGATTGGCAGATGGGTGTGTTATGTAAAATAGACTGAGCATGTTAGAAGACAGGAGGACTGGGAGATAGTCTAGTTCACTGAAAGGAAAAGACATCTGACCTCTGCTCAAATCCTCCCATCATTACAAACCATATACAGCAAAGCAGGAATGATTAGGGAATTACAGACCACAATTGCAGCTATATGGTAGGAAAATAATAATTTCAGTTATTAGGTTTATTACCATGTGTAACTTTCAGGTCTTTATATGAGGATTTACTAATCTGTATGTTGCCTTTAGTTGTACTTTTAAGTCAATTGAGAATCTCATATGAATTCTTCACATATGCAGGTAATCTCTTCACTACTGGCTGCAAATACAAGTTAAGAAGCCAAGCCAAATGCTTGGTATTAGCCCTTCTGTCTTAACACAATGAGGATCGATATACTAAAAGGCAACAGTTTCAATTTGCAAAGGAATTTTCCCCAAAGCTAAGTAAAATGATGAAATTTGACTTTACAAAAAATTCCCAATCACATGCAAGGAAAATAAAACTATTTTTGCTTGCACGGGATTGGATAAAGGAAGATGGAAGTCAGCATAGTCCCATGAGCCTCACATCATTCACAAAGCGGAGGGACAATTTCCTTCCTTCATTTGCTTTGAGTAAATTTACGGTACCGCTCTCAGCCAAGATGATGCGCCTACGTGTCCAAACAGGTGGCCACAGAACGTGAACCCAGAAGGGAGACCCAAGATAAGATGGCACACGTGACCAACACTTCACTGACAGTGCGGTACTGGAAGGGATAGTTTGCCAAGAAATTCTCCCATAATGGGCCAATATGCTGTGCACACCACCACATTATGGCTAAAATCTCCTGGGGACCAATAAATTGGCAGAGGTTTAACTTCACTTTAAACAATGACCTTCATGGCACATTGTGAGGATGTATCCCCGCGCTACTATGGTCGCACACTGGAGAAAGGACTAGGTTGCTGCTGTGCCTAATATCTGACAATATATATGGTTATCTGAGAATGAGGATGGTACTGCGCAGCCTATACCAGTGTGTAAGTAAAAGAACCTTGCCCCTAGTGGTTCTAGGATGTATTGCCACACTATTTCACTGTTAGTAGTTAAATAGGTAAAAACGAAGTGTACAATGCACCTTGCTGATTATGCCTGGGCGATACTAGACAGGTGTATACATACTCATGATGATAAAACAAGCATATAATATATATAATAATACCAAGATAAAAAGTAGTAAATGCAAAATTCAATAATCTTATCACAATATCACAGTCATTCAGATTTTATTGAATTTTGCATTTACTACTTTTTATCTCGGTACTATTATATATATTATATGCTTGTTTTATCATCATGAGTATGTGTACACCTGTCTAGTATCGCCCAGGCACAATCAGCAAGGTGCATTGTACACTTTCGTTTTTACCTATTTAACTACTAACAGTGAAATAGTGTGGCAATACATCCTAGAACCACTAGGGGCAAGGTTCTTTTACTTACACACTGGTATAGGCTGCGCAGTACCAACTTCATGGCACATTACCAGGTATTCTTGTAATGAAAGCCGCAAATTCCAAAAGAATGAAAATTACTTTTTAAATTACTTTTAAATGACTTTTAAATGTTTAAAATTACTTTAAATGTTAAAGCTGTTATGCAGCTTTAGTGATTGGGTTTAGATGCGCCTGAATACCTGTTTTTTCCTTCAGAAAGTGCATAATGCCTGATGCACACAATGAGATTATCTGACCAATGATAGTTTTTTTTTTGCAGTCTAGTCTCCATATCAAAAATGAAGAGGTTACCAATTTACGAAAATTCTCGCACGAATATAAAAAAAATCGGAAGTAATGTCATGCATTGTATTTTTTGACAAAAACTGTACCAATTCCACGAAAATCGTACAACCTGGTATCGTACAAGACATTTCGTGTTTGCCCCATCAGGTAATAAAATTGGGTGAATTGTCCTGATCGGCTCTCAAAAACTGTACCAACGATCAGATTATCGTACGATCGCTTTGAAAGCGGCATTTTTCATATCGATTTTCTGATAATTTGTATGGGGCTTAAAGCAGAAGGGGAAAGGGAGTGGCAGCGAAAAAGGGATTGATTCACTAAACACCAATAAACTGTGCACTCTGCAAGAGCAGTTGCTCCAGAGCTTAAGGGGTTGTAAACCCTCAAGGTTTTTCACCTGAATGCATTCTATATACTAAAATGAAAAAAAAAAAACACCTGTCCTGCAGCAGCCCCCCCTTTTACTTACCTGAGCACAATCATTCCAGCGACGGAGACGAGCACACCCACTCCAGCCAGTGTCTCAGGTCCTCACTGGATAGATTGCTAGCAGCGCAGCCATTGGCCCCTGCTGCCGTCAATCAAATCCAATGACATGGGAGCTGGTGGGCAGAGCCAAGTCCTGCTGTCTGCGTCAATGAACGCAGCAGCAGGACATGGGACAGCACTTCTCCGTAGGGACACTTGATGCAGGGAGGAGCCAGGAGCGCCGCTGAGGGACCCCAGAAGAGGAGGATCGGGGCCACTCTGTGCAAAACTGCACAGAGAAGGTAAGTATGACATGTTGGTTTTTTAACAAACGAAGCTTCACATATTCATCATTAAACGAGGGGGAGCTCTGCGGACTTCCATCGTCCAATCGTGTAGCAAAAACGTTGTTTGTTTTTTTTCTATTTTCCTTGCATGTGATTGGGTATTCAATTTGGGTACAGTGAAGCTTAACCGCATTTACTAAGGAGCAACTGTACTTGCAGATTGTAACTGCACTTCCAAAGTGCAGCCTATTTGCCTTTAGTAAATCAACCCCTCAGACCGCTCAATTTTCAGCCTATTTCTGCAGAATCGGGTGGTAAAATCCTGCGGATGAGCAGTGTTTTAACCACCCCCTAAAAACTCTACCTTTAGCTGCAGAGGTAGCGACCAGGGGTGCACTAATGTCACGGCGCTTTGCAGCGGCGAAAAGAGCTTTAGGCCTCCTGATGCTATTTTGGCGAACATAACCCATTAAAGTGAATAGCAAGTAGCCCGCAACTGCGTGCAATGCAGGTTGTTGTGGCACGCTAGTACAGGGTTCAAGAAGTAATAAAAGATGGTGAGGGGGCAATACAACACCTCCTTACTGCCTGTCAATTGCTCCCTGAAGAGTGATCAGTATTCGCCAGCACACCAAGGCTCACCGTCCAAAGGTTCTTTATTTAAAAAGGATCACATCACAGAGTGCAACGTTTCAGAGCCACACAGGACCCCTTTGTCAGGCATGGGTCCTGCGTGGCTCTGAAATGTTGCACTCTGATCTGATCCTTCTTTAGATAAAGAACCTTTGGACGACCGGATCCTTGGCGTGCTGGCGAATACTTACACTTGATTGACGCTTCCAGTATCCAGCTGGTAATCGCTGCAGCACCCACTTCTACACAGGCCTTACTTTGCAAGAAAGGTGTGCGTTAGGAAAATGGACAAGACTGAAGAGAGATCAGAACACAGACTGTTCATCAGAGACCAAAACAAGTGATAAACGAGCCAAAAGAGCAAAAATATAAAAAAAAAAAAAAAAAAAAAAAAAATTTTAAAAAATATTGTTTAAGCAACATAGAAAATTGATGGCAGAAAAAAAAAGGCACGAGTAGCCCACTGAGTCTGCCACTTTTTTTTTTTTTTTTTTTTTTAATTAAAAAATAAGTATATGGACACTGAAAATTTCCAACTGATGAAGGCATGTACAAGCTGTGTAGCATGTCACCAAGCAAACCATAGTGCTAGAACCACATTAAAATGGTCACATCTGCTGTTGCCACTTATAACAGTAGAGGGGGAGGGGATGGGGACAGGTGTAGCTCATGTGGTCTCTATGAAGCGCACACACGTAAAGCCAATTTCCTGAGTCGGGGTGGCTCCTATGCCTGTGGACAAGATGTGAATTAAAAGTCGTGTCATACAGGGACACCGTCCATCTACAACATCCTCTTCTCCATACGGATGCACTGAGAGAAAGGTTTCTGGTTACCGTGACCCAAAAGCAAATATTAACAGCTGAGGAACCAAAACTGACCAAATTTGTTTCTTCTTTTGCTGCACATGACGTCCGGTTCTCACAACAAACATAAAAATTTCAATCTTGCATCAGCAAAACATGTATATTTGTATCCCCCCTCCCCGAAAACATGGAGAAATTAAGCTAAATTTAGAAATTTCAACAGAGATGCCACTACATACTAGAGCTGCACAATTCTGGCCAAAATGAGAATCACGATTTTTTGGTTTAGAATAAAGATCGCGATTCTCGTGTCCTATCATCTTTCACATTATGCAATAAAAAAAATGGGCTAACTTTACTGTTTGGAGATAAAACGAAGCAAGTGGGATTGGCACGGCTAAAAGTGTGTAAATATTATAAAAACTGTTGAAAAACAGTGAAAAGGCTATTGAAGAGTGCAGAGAGAGTGCAAAAAAATACCAAATTTCTAAATTTGTGAAAAAAAACCTGTGTACTTCTAAAGTGCAAAAATCATAACGTGAATGCTGCTGTTTTGGAAACGAATTCATAAAGATCCATACGTGTGCAAAAATGCAATAAATTATGTGCAGCAGATAGCAAAATATAAAGTGTGCAATACTATATGCAACCTGGGTTAATAGCCCTAAAATAATGACTGATCACAGAGAAATCGATGCCCCCTTTTCCCCACAAATAGAGCTTTCTTTTGGTGGTATTTGATTACCTCTGTGGTTTTAAGGCTCCTTCACACATACGGACCCCGTTCAGGTCCGCCTGTCAGTTTTCCATGCAGACCTGAACGCACGCTCCATTAACTTCTATGGAAGGACGGATGTCAGCGGTGACCTGTCCGCCGACATCTGAGCCACTCCAATCCGCTAATTCCAGACGGATGGAAACCATATTTTCCGTTCGTCTGGCGGATTGGATAAAGACGGACAGGCAGATCTGTTTTCATCCGATCCTCCATAGGAGGAGAGCAAAGGCTCTGAGCGCTCCGTCTCTGCTCACTTTCATCCGCAAGCTCAGCGGGGATCAACGGATCAATCCCTGCTGAGCAAGTAGAGTGTCAAAAACGGACCGCATGTGTGAAAGCGCCCTTAAATAAAAAAATCCAATTTCTTCATCAAATTTAGCCCACTATATTCTTCTACAGATTTTTGATAAGAAATCCCAATAACCATATATTGATTTGTTTGTGCAAAAGTAAAAAAAGGTCTACAAACTATGGGATAGATTTATGGACGTCAATATTTCTTCAGCGATTTTTAGTGGAACTGGAACATTGTTGCAGACTAATCTGACACTAAGTGACAATTTTGGGGGCCACCAATACAGTGATCAGCGCTTAAAAAAAAAAAAGAAAAAAAAAAAAAAAAAAAAGCGCTGTCACTGCATAAATGACACGGCCAGGGAAGGGAGTGCTTTCTGTGTGTGTGTGGGGGGGGGGGGTGCTGTCACTGGAGGAAAATAAAAGATCTGTGTTAACACAATATCTCAATTTCCCTCTCTGAAAAAACAGCGGTCTGCCAGCAGACACGGGAGACGCAAACAACGGCGGTAGATGTGTGGTGGGCGGTGCGGAAGCAGTTTCATGCCACACCTGCCCCAGTTTTTAACTGAGATCCAGAGAAAGCAGGCTTTAGGCCTGGTTCACACCTATGCATGTTTCTAGCTCAGGTGTCCTTTTATAAAACTGATCAGCCGTGATCCCAAGGATCACGGCTGATCACAGTTCATTTTCGGTTTATAAAGCAGAGATAATGGGGAGAGAACACATTCTCCGCCGATTATCTCCACACACAGAGAACTGTCATTCACTGAGACAGAAACGGGCAGTTTATGAAGCTGCGATCTCCGCACTTCACTGGCGATGTCGATCAGAATTCACCCTCCCCGATTCACCAGCTCAGAGGTGGAGAATTGGGGGGGTGAAGAGGGAATCCCGGGGAAGGAGGAAGATTATAGACTTCCTCCTGCCTCGTTCAGACCCCCCAACATATTAGTCATGTCCCTCTGCCCTGTATGTGTCTACCTACATGTATATATGTATATAATTATTTTATTAACTGTTTGGGCAAGCTCCTCCAAGAATGTAAACAAATTAAGATACAAAAACAAAGCATATTGGGCATACCCAGGCTCAGTACATTTGCCCATTTAATTTTGATTCTCTTTTTTACTAACACATTATTTTCCTATTACAACCTATAAAAATTAAACAGACTAAACAAAACAAAAAAAAAAATAATTATTCCGAAGCATATTATCACACCATAACAATATTTCAATATTAGCTACATTTTTACTTCCCACTTCCTTATTTTTCACTTTACCTTCACCCATACACTTGTATCTTACATCAGTTTATATTCTTACCCATTCCTTCCTATCTCCCCTAGATGTTTAAGGCCTATTTGGGTAGAATTATCATTCCTAAATCCCCCCTTAAGTATAATTTATCCACGCTTATAGTACCGTCGGATATTATGGAAAAAGGCGCCAAGCCAGGTAATACAATTCACGGTTTGCACATTTTTTGGAATTTATCTAGCAAACCCCTACTCTGATACACTGGTCTCTGTTTTAACCACTTCAGCCTTTGGAGGGATTTACCCCCTTCCTGACCAGAGCACTTTTTGCGATTCGGCACTGTGTCGCTTTGACAACTGCGCGGTCGTGTGACGTTGTACCCAAATGAAACGGACGTCCTTTTTCCCCCACAAATAGTGCTTTTTGGTGGTATTTGATCACCTCTACATCACTTCTGATCACCGCTATAAAATAAAGAGCGTCAATTTTGAAAAAAAATATTTACTTTTTGCTACAGTACATATAAAATCTATTATATAACAAATCTATTCATCAGTTTTGGCCAATCAAAAAAAAAAAAATAATTTGGCGTGTATTAACTGGTTTTTGCAAAAGTTGCCGCGTTAACAAACCATGAGAATTCATTTATGGGGTTTTTACTTTTTTTACTAGTAATGGCGGCGATTCGTGACTTTTAATCGGGACTAAAATATTGCGGCGGACAGGTCAGACATTAACACTTTTTTTGGGACCCATGACTTTTATACAGCGATCAGAGTAAAAAAAAAAAAAAAAAAAAAAAAAAACACACTGATTACTGAGCAGGGAAGGGGTTAACCTGAAGGGGCAATCAAGGGGTTAACTGTTCCATAGGTGTTTTCTGTGTGGGGGCTTGGCTGGTAGGGGCATGACAGATCATAGGAATCAGCAGTCATGTCCACTGACAAAACGGAGAACCGCCGCGTTTACATCGGCGGTTCCCAGTTCTTCCTCTCCAGGGAGGTGATCACGGGTCGCCGGCAGACAGAGTATGCCCGACCCACGGCCACACTCACGCAGAGTGCGGCGGGCACGAGAGTGTGCTGCCAGCGGCGCGTGCCCGCCACTGCGGATCGCCGTTTATAGACTGCGATCTGCGCAGAGGAGCCAACTTGCTGCTGTTTATGTACGCAAGGTGGTCCTCCCATATTTTATCTGGTAGTGCACCAGATCTTTTTCCCAACCCCTTCTACCTGGGTAGGCGGCTTTCCTTTGGTATCGTCCAATCAAGCGGCTATATATAAAAGAAATAAGGCCCTTTCTAACCTAACCTGTGACTTGGTAAATATATCTAGAATTCTGCCACTTTATAAAACCCTGGTTAGGCCACATCTGGAGTATTCTGTCCAGTTCTGGTCACCGATCCTCAGAAGGGATGTGCTTGAGTATAAAGAAGGGTAACCAAACTAATGAGGGGACTGGAGGACCTCAATTACGAGGAATGACTGCAAACACAAAATTTATTCTCACTGGAGAAGCGACGGTTGAGGGAGAACATGATGATCGATATAAAAAATACCTCAATGGGGATTCCAGCATAGGAAAAAAACTATTCAGACGTAGGGAGTGTAAGATGACATGGGGCCACAGTGTCTGGAGGAGAAGCGATTTAACCTTAAACAGAGCAGGGGGTTCTTCACTGTCAGTGCAATAAGGATGTGGAACTCAATTCCACAATTGGTGGTGGCTGCGGGGAGTATGGATATTTTTAAAGGACTCTTGGACATATAGCTTAAGAAACACAACATTAAGGGCTATGGGAAATTATAGACACTGACACACGAACAACTACACAGGTTGAAGTGGAAGTCTTTTTCAGCCTTACCTACTATATAACTAGCATATTCTGTATCTTAGGTTTTATTATCTTTTAACTGAGATTGTATAGCATGTTGCAACTGTAAAATACTGAAAAAAAAGCATGAGAGGGTAGTGGAAATGTTCTAAAGGCATTATCTTTATATAACTGTGCGATATAATGGGTTCCCAGCGCACGCCAAGACCCCTCTAATTTACAAAATTCTGGATAGTTTGTATTTCCCCATATGGATATGTTCTTATATTGCATAATACGCCTCACTTTCTGCCAAACTTTGTGAACGAGTAACTGAAAAAAAAAACAAAAAAACAAAAAACACACACAACTAAAGCGAGGCTTTACAATCACTTTAATAAAAGATACAGATGATTGTAAAGGATTGTTTTTTCTTAAATACACAGGTCTATAGATACATGCTCTGTGCAAAAGAATTGCAGTGGCCCCAAGCCTCCTCTTCTCGGGTCCCCTGTCAACGCTCCAGGCTTCTCCTTTCTTCCTGGTGTCCCCAATAGGAAATTGATTTCCATGGGGGAACTCGTATGGTATTGCTCCCGAGCCCCATTGCAGTGTCCATTGATACAGACAGCGGAACTCATCCCGACCCCTCATCACTGGAGTTAACAGGAGGAGCGGGAGCCAATGATTCCCCCTGCTACCAATCTGCCCAATGGAGGAGGGAGACCGTGGCGAGAGCCGCTGCTATCGTGCACATCCCTGGATCGGCTCAATTAAGAATAAGGGAGGGTGCTGGGGGAATCCTGCAGCAGAAAAGTTTTTGCATTAGAATGCATGAAGGTGAAAAAACCTTTAGTCTTTACAACTACTTTACCCACTTCCTGCCCAAAGAAGTCATACGACGTCCTGGGCTTTGAGTGGCGATCATCCAGATGTAACTTTTTCTGGCCGGCAATTCTGTGCACCATAAGAACGATCTTAGCGGCAGTTCAGCAGCTTGATCGTTCTTACACACCCCCCGCCCCCCCCTCCACGCTTCTCTGGGCCCACCCGTACGATCAGCAGTCCACAGAAGTTATCTGTCATCGCCGGATGTTTACCGTCGAGATTTCTGTCATCTCTATGATCCTCAGTGACCAGGCCGCAACGTCATAGCATCATGTCCGGGCCGGCTCTAGTAAACAAAGCCGTGGACATGGCTGCTAAGGCCAGGATCGGTAATTTTTTTTCTGATCTCGGTCATTCCAGCCTGGAGGAGAGATGTGGGGTATTATAACCCCACATCTCTCCATAAAGAGGACCTGTCACGCATTATTCCTATTACAAGGGATGTTTAAATATCTTTTAATAGGAATAAAAGTAACAAAAAAAAAAAAAAAAAAAAAAAA
>BLSH010561636.1:587532-608276 GCA_018402905.1 Glandirana rugosa | reverse complement strand
TACGCGTTCGCCGCGACGAGTAACACTAACCAGGGCTGTAGAAGATCCTGGACAGGACACAGGGTCTTCTGAAGCCCTCCCTCCCCCTTCCTCAGGAAGGTGAAGACTAGCGGATTCCGCTGGCCCCGCCTTCATGGGGATTTTTATCCCATAGGGGTGGGGGGAGGAGGGGTTTTCGAGGCAAAGTCGTAGACCTCGACCCCTCCTACTGAATTTCGCCTTCAAGGAGAAAACCCACCTTGAGGCGAAATTGGTGAACTGTTGACCCGTGAATTTGGGGGAAGGATTGGTCTACAGTGTTGCATGACTGAGTAATTGTCATTCAAAGTGTGAGAGCGCTGAAAGCTGAAAATTGGTCTGGTTAGGAAGGGGGTTTAAGTGCCCAGTTGTCAAGTGGTTAAAGCGGAGTTCCACCCAAAAGAGGAACTTCCGCTTTAAGTCATCCTCCCCAGCTCCAGATGCTGAAACGGAGCTTTTGGGGAGGAGGGGGGTGGGGATACCCTATTTTTAGGGGTACTTCCGCCCCGGTCGCCTTAGGCGATCAGAAGTGGAAGGACTCCTTCCCCCTCCCTCCCGAAGTCTTCTGGGACACAGGACAGGTCCTAGAAGATGTCGGGACCAATCACAATGAGCAGCGCCGCTTGCGCATGCGCAGTGTGCGCCCGGCCGTGAAGCTGCGGCCGGGTGCCCACAGTAGCAATGCCGGCGCCGCGGAGGGGAGGGGGAGAGGAGCGAGGCTCCGTGCGGCTCCATCGCTGGACCGGGAGACAGGGGAGTGTCTGTTTATTAAAAGTCAGCAGCTACACTTTTTGTAGCTGCTGACTTAATAAACCTAAGGAAAGGGTGGAACTCCGCTTTAAAGTACAACTATAGGCCCCCCCCCCCATATTGGATAGATTAAGAGTGGGGTATAACCCATCAGGATTTTTTTCACCATCTGTGTCCCATTGCAGAAATTTCCCTCTACTCCCTGTCCCACACACAAGCAGGGGGTGAAAGGAAATCCCTGCAAATTAAGGTTATTCTATGGGGACTCCCAGGTCATCAGAACTAGTGTGCCCATTGGATGATTTCCTGTCCATTACTTTTCAGGGGACAACCCAAAATTTGAGTTTTTATTTTAATTCTACCTTTAATAATGGTAAAACAGGGGAAACAGGGTGAATCTCCTTAAAGCGGAGTTCCACTCGTTTTTCTAGCTTATTAAAAGTCAGCAGCTACAAAAAGTGTAGCTGCTGACTTTTAATAAACACAAACTTACCTGTCTCCCGGTCCAGCGATGGCTGCGCCCAAAGCTCGCTCATCTCCCCCCTCCTCCCTGCGGTGCCGGCATTGCAGGTGTGGCCACCGACTGTGGCTTCACGGCCGGGCGCGCATGCTCGAGTCGCGCTGCGTGTTGCCAGTGGCCGGGCAATCTTCTGGGACCTGTGACGTGTCGCATTAGATTGCCAGGACGGAGGGGCTGCCTAGGAGGAGAGGAGTCGCCTAGGCGGCCCAGAAGAGGGAAGAGGGACAGGAAGTCCCTCTGAAAATAGGGTATCCACTCCCCCACCCAAAAAAAAAATGACCAGCCAAATGTGGCATGTAAGGGGGCAAGGAGTGCTTAAAGCGGAAGTTCCACTTTTGGGTGGAACTCCCCTTTAAACTGCAGCACAGACGGCAATAAAAACTGACAAGTGTTCCAATCCCGCTCCACTCTATCAAACAAAAATAAAAAAAAATAAAAAGATTTGCCTTTATTTATACAACCATGTGCATGAAACAATGTTACAATAATGTAAAATTGTTACATTATTGTAACATGGATACTTCTGCACTACTACTTGACACAGTATGCTACATCGTTAGAAAACCTGCTACAAAAAAAAGGAAGTCCATTGAAAACAAATTTCAAGTCTATCAAAAGTTGAGGGAAATGCCAAACAATCTCACCTTGCAGCTCAAATGAATACAGAGGAGAGATCTCCCTAAACTAAAAGGTGAAAATACAGGAAAGACGACGACATCTGCTGAGTGTAGCCATCTGCTGCTCTCACATTTTTTGACCAACTTACCCAGGATAACATTTTCCCAACCACGTGTGCTTCTGTGTCTCTCACTTTAACCAAACCCCTAAATACACACAACGCACCATCATTGTGTAAATAAGGACGAAGACTTCTTTTCACCTGATTATATATATATATATTTTTTTTTTTTTTAAATCAAACAATAAGTTAATATAAACCAGATCTAATTAACCATCAGCACGTAGAACCTTAGGGCTGAGATGGATAAAATCCAAGATCCAGGCTGCCAACATTCCAAAAAAAAAAAAAATTTTGCAGCTGCAACGCAACTTTGAGCGTTCTCTAATAACGTCAATAAATGCACGTGGCCCAGCTTTTAACAACCATACATTCATGCAAGAAAAAAAATAAATAAAAAAAAAAAAAAAAAAAAAAAACACACCCATGTCTGTGTGCAGCAGCTCCCCCTAAGACTTACCTGAGCTCCCATCTCAATCCAGACTCTCCCTCCTCATTGGCTGAGACAGCAGTGGTAGCCATTGGCTTCGGCTACCATCATAGCCAGCGTGCGAATGAGAGCGTAGGGGTGGGCTGAGCTTTGTAGGGATGAGAAATAGAGAATGTTCCCTCTGTATGGAGCTCTGTGTTGATTGTCAGCACAGGGCTCTGGGCTGTAATTCGACATAGCTGATCAATCATTGGCCGGGACCTGATGACAAAATACCCGTGTGCAATCACAGCGGTAGTGCAAGCCTTGTACCAGCAAGAGGCAGCAATGTATAGTACATAAAGGGCACGATAATCGCAAGAGGATACGACAGGCTGGTTATATCCAAGCTGATCGATCAGCTTAGTACATTATTCAGCTTGCCCATTAACGGTTCAAATCTGGGCCGGTTCTTGCTGTGATTGGAACTGCGTTGGTTGATTTTTCCATAAGGCCAGCCATACGCAATTCGAATCACAGCAAGAACCGGCCCAGATTTGAACCGTTAATGGGCAAGCTGAATAATGTACTAAGTTGATCGATCAGCTTGGATATAACCAGCCTGTCATATCCTCTTGCGATTATCGTGCCCTTTATGTACTATACGTTGCTGTCTCTTGCTGGTACAAGGCTTGCACTCCCGCTGTGATTGGACTCGGGGATTTTTCAGCAGGTCCCGGCCAATGATCGATCAGCTGTGTTGCATTACAGCCCAGAGCCCTGTGTTGACAATCAAAACACTTTCAATAATATAATTTAACAGGGAAAAAAAAAAAAAAAAAAAAAAAAAAAAACACTAGAAAGAAAAGAAAAAAAAGTGTACCATTATGGTTTACATACACTTTAAAAAAATATGTCATGAATGGAATATGTAAGGGGGCAAGACCGACCCATTAGTCGGAAAATGCCAAATGCCTGGCTCTCACGCAGCGTTTTTGGATCTTAGAACATAGAGACAAGGAATTCTGAGGTTTTCCTGACTTTCGTGGCAGCATGCTTGTTCCCAATCTCTGATCAGAAAGTATTGAAGTTAGATACAGCCAAGCAGCTAGCATTTTAGGAAGTAGGCCAGCAATGGGCGCCCTGAATATTTCTTTATGACCGGTGTCCTTAAACTGTGCGGGGAAATGACATGATGCCATTATCCGCTAATACAGTCACTCAGGGGTAAGGTTACATGGCCACATACTAATGAAACGTCCTCTACACATTCTAGGCCTGAAGCAGACATGCAGAAGCCAAGAATGATGTGACAGCAGTCACCAAATCACATTACAGCTCAGGCCGGACAATTACATTCCCAGACAGATCGACACATCTATGCAGATTTCAGCAATCACAGAGGGCAATAATACAGCCAGCAGGTACTGTATGCATCTTTTAACAATATCTGTTCTAAAAAGCTGGACTCCAGTTGCAGAGGGACCACCAACGGGCGGATCGGGTTTTTATTTAAAAGGGTGCATAAGAAAAAAACTGCAACAGCCTACGCAGTCTCTGCTGCTACTATTACCCAATCCCAGGGACCAACACCCCGCTACTTCCAGGTAGTGTTGAAGTTTAAAATGTTACCCCAACACTTCATATTCCCGATATGTGGCTGCTGTACATGTACTTGTGTGAGAAGGTCTACTGTTCTCTTTGTATTGCTTCATTTGGGTGAAATCTCTGGTGTTCCTTCCAGTCCCTCTGCTTTCCTATTAAAAAAAACTAACTACACTAGGCATGAGAACTCAGCATGGTCAGTTCTCTAGCTGTGCTGGGAACTCACCCTGCTCTCCTCCTATGCCTTACCCTGACACCCCCCCCCCCAGCACACATTCACTGGACAGATCCGTGTCCTGCTGTTTCTCCTGCCCCAGCTCTAATGCAGCTGAGAACACAGGGAATGTGATCATTTCCAAGAAAAAAAAAAAAAAAGGGGGAGCCGTTGGAAGCGGTGGAGACAATCCGGTCCTGTGGCCTGATGGGCAGGAAGTTGAATGAGGGCATGATAGCCCCTATTCGACTCAATGCCCTTGGTGGACCAGAGCGAGGTAAAACGTCACTTCTGCCATCCAACCTTAAAAAAAAAAAAAACAAAAAAAAAGACAATATTTTTAAAAGGAAAAGAAAAAAAAATATGCATTTTTCATACTTTTAAGTGTAAATGTGAGAGATCTGAGGTCTTTTTGGCCCCAGATCTCACATTAGAGGTCCTGTCATGCTTTTTTTTCCCCTATTACAAGGGAGGTTCGCAATAGGAATAAAAGTGATCCAAAAAAGTAAAATAAAAAAAATTTAAATTTGAAGAGCCCCATCCCTCCGTGCATACGCAAGTCACGCCCACATATGTAAACTGTGTTCAAACCACACATGTGAGGTATTGCCGCGATCATTAGAGTGAGAGCAATAATTCTAGCACTAGACCGCCTCTAACTCAAAACTGGTAACCTGTACAAATTTTTAAACATCACCTATCAAAATTTTTAAGTGCCAAAGTCTGTTGCCATTCCACGAGCGGGCGCAATTTTGAAGCATGACATTTTGGGTATCAAATTTACGCTGTGGAACATTAGCTTTCACAATATAGAAAAAAATTGGGCTAACTTTAAGGTTTTCTTATTTTTTTAATTAAAAAAAAAAAGTGTATTTTTTCCAAAAAAAAAAAAACCTGCGTTTTTAAGACCGCTGCACAAATACGGTGTTACAAAGAATTGCAACACTCTCCATTTTATTCTCTAGGGCGTTTAGCAAAAAAAAAAACACACACACTGATTTTAACTTGTAAACAAGGCTTGGTGCTAAAGGGCACTTTCACACTGGGGTGGTAGTAGAAAAGCGCTGCCCATTAGCGCTGCATTTACTATGATTATAGCAGCGCTATGGTGCCATTATGCAGGTGGGAGCGGGGAGCTTTTAACCCCCAAGAAGAGGTTAACAAGGTGTTCTAAGCGCCGCCGCTCCCGAGGCGGTGTACAGCCACTTCGGGAGTACGGTCTATTGATTTCAATGGAGGGGGCGGAGTTGCAGAAGCTGCTTGCATGACTTTTCTTCTCGTCCTGCAAGCTCACCATCCCAGTGTGAAAGCACTCTGGCTCTCACACTGGGGAAAATTGGGGGGGGTTCCAGGCGCTATTTTTAGCACCACAGCACCTGAAAAACGTTGCAGTGTGAAAGTGGTCTAAGTGGTTAAACTAAATGGGTGGTTTTACAAGGTGTTCATTTACAATCACTTTAATATTTTAAATAATTTCCCATATTCACTATATACCTCATTTCAGACCTAGTGATGACATTATTGGGTCTCTGTGTTTCTCTATGCAATGCAGACAGATCATGGCCAATGAGAGCCCAGCAACGGGGCTGTATACAATTTCCTGAAAATACCACAGCAACCTGCCTCAGTACTCCCTCATACAAGCAGTGGGCTGGCACTTGTTCGGAGTTTAAAGAATGTCAAAAAGCCTTTGTGGGTGGATGCCAGTCTGGAGGAGGGGCTACATTTTGCATGCAGTCCACCTCCGGTAACACTCACACATGATGCCAGGCCTCCATGATTCAAAGGGGTAGGAAAGAGCTAGACGCTGCAGGACATCCTCCAGCCAAGAAATTAGATGGACTAACTGACTTGCTGAATCTAACGAGAGGCTCACAGTGTGCAATGAAATCAGAGTATTGTAAGCAATTTCAGTGCAGGAGAGGAGCCGGAAGGGCAGTCAGGAATTCAGCTTCAAACATTTATATTAATATGTGCTGTGCCAACAATGTCCTAGCAACATGCAACAACATAAAAGCATCAAATCCCAAGGCCTTACAACAAAAATAGAATCCTGGAGGGGTCTAATAGCACAAAATGGTTTGGTTTGGTCGCAAGATCGTTCAAGTGGCAGTGGTGCACCGAAAGGAAATTCTGGACCAAAACTTCGGGATGCACTTGGCCAAAAAAGGCAGATAATTTTTAAATACGGTTCTAATAACTTCAGCAGCCTTGTAATGTGGTCTCTCACTGCAACCCACTGAGCAGAAAATAAAAAAGTGGCATGACACCAATTATATTTTTAGCTATAGCCAATTCTGACTGCCAATGTAAAGGGAAGGGGGGGCCTTCTTCCCACCAACCGCCAATGTGGGGGGGCCCCCCCCTTCTTCCCACCAATGTAAAGGGGGGGGCTTCTCCCCACCAACCACCAATGTAAAGGGGGGGGGGCTCTTCTTCCCACCAACGTAAAGGGTGGCCTCCTTCCCACCAACCGCCAATGTAAAGGGGGGGGGCGCTCTTCCCATCAACGTAAAAATTTGCAAGAACACATCACTGCAATGCTGTGAACGGACACCATTTTGCCTCATCTATGCATTGGGGGGGCTGAACTGGAAATTGCTGCCAGCAGCACCACAGCACATCTGAATGAGTTCTTATACGAGGCATAACTTGTACAATCAAGCCCTAACAAAAGTGGATCAATGGATCTACTGACAGGATCAACAGATTATAAAACTAGATCGCAGCCCTCAGGATCAGGGCCCTCCTAACCCATTTGTAGTGAACTGTATTGTAACTGTACCTTTAATAGTAAAGTGCTGTGCAAACTGTTGGCGCTATATAAATCCTATGTTAACCACTTCAGGCCCTGAAGGTTTCACCCCCGTTCCTGACCAGAGCATTTTTGCGATACGTCACTGCATTACTTTAACTGACAATTGAGGGACCGTGCAACGCTGTACCCAATTAAAACTGGCACCCTTTTTCTCCCACAACTAGAGTTTTCTTTTGGTGGCATTTGATCACCTCTGCGGTTGTGTTTTTTGCGCTATAACAAAAAAAAAAAAACCCCCCACACAAATGTCTTCAATAATTTAGGCCAATATGTATTCTGCCACATATTTTTGGTAAAAAAATCCGAATAAATGTATATTGATTGGTTTGCTCAAAAGTAATAGCGTCTACAAACTATGGTATAGATTTATGGACCTTTTTTTATTTTTTTATAGCGGAGTTCCACCCTAAAAGGAAGGTGACCCCCATGCCTTTTTTTTGGGGGGGGAGGGGGGACACGACGACTGGGGACCCTGTTTTTACAGGGTCCCAAGTCCACTTCCTCTCCTAGGGCCACGGAGCCGCAAGGAAGTTCACTTTCCTGCCCCTCCCTCTCAGCCATCTTCCGGGATATGTCACAGGTCCCAGAACATACGCTGGCCATTCACAAGGTGCAGCACAACTCGCGCTTTCAAGCCAAAGCTGGGTGCCCACACTTGTGATGCCGGCGCCGCCAAGGGGAGGGGGGAGAAGAGCGAGCCCTCGGGCGACTGCATCGCTGGAGCCTGGAACAGGTGAGCATCCGATTGTTAAAAGTCAGCAGCTACACTTTTTGTAGCTGCTGACTTAACTGGGTGGAACTCCACTTTAATATATTTACTAGTAATGGCAGCGATAAGCGTTTTTGCGGGACAGTGATATTGAAGTGGCAGACAAATCTGACTAAGTGACATTTTTTTGGGGGGACCAGTGACACCAATACAGTGATAAGTTCTAAAACAATGCACTGCCACTGTATAAATGACACTGGCAGGGAAGGGGTTATCGGGGGCGATCAAAGGGTTAAGTGTGCTTCTAGGGAGTGATTTCTGTGGGGGGGGGGGGGGCGGGATGCTGTTACTGGAGGAAAACCAAGATCAATTTTCCTCTCTGGCAGAACGGCGGTCTGCCTTGTTTATATAGGCAGACCGCCGTTCTGCCTCTTTCCGAACGATCGCCGGACCGGCTGACTGGCTCCCCATGTGTCCAAGCACAGCGGGAGCGGGTCGCAAGCAGCGTGCACCTCACACCCAGAAGAAGTGAACAATGTAAAGGTACGTTTTGTGCAGCCGCAGTAAATGCGCAGTAGGCGGTCCGGAAGAAGTTATTATTATTAGTTTTATGCAATCAACATTACTAGCAGTTTTTCTTGAATCCTCCATGATATTATTATTATTATTATTATTATTAATCTACATGGAGGATTCAAGAAAAACAACTGCTGGTAAGGCTGCCAGATTGCATAAACCTATTATTTTAATGCAGGATTTATATAACGCCAACAGTTGGCACAGCACTTTACAACATGAGGGCAGACAGTACAGTTACTATTCAATACAGGAGGACTCAGAGGATTGTTAAAGCTTACAATCTATAAGTACAATATTTGCACATTTTCCCATATGTCTAGCCACAATAGACACTTTCCAGAATCATATATGAGATACACAACCTAAGTGCATAAAAACTGACTAGAAAGAGTTAAGCATACCTGTAAACTGGGACCTCAGGAAAGCTCAACATATGTTGACCTTAACATATTACAGCCGGTTCCTCGCCCTGACTCAGACCTTCCACGCTGCATCCAGTATAGAGGTGGCGCTGCACTGCAAACTCTCTCCTCTTCTCTTTCATCACACACTGGCTTCAGTGAAGTGGTCAGTGCCCATGTGAAAGACAGGCAGCACTACAGCTGACGGCAGGCCTACAATGAAACCTAAAGATCCCGCACGCTCTACACCCGTGCAAAGCACAATAGGGCGTTATTAACAACTCCAGCGAAGAAAGAGCCAGCAGCATGCTATTCATTCCACAGCCCTTCTAGAAAAGCTTGGACAGTGGCACCAGGTACACAACAGGCATTGTCTCTTTCACTGCACACCGACAGCTGACCCCAGATTACCCAAATATAGGCTTACAGACACACGCCTTCTGCAATTTAAAAAAGGTATGGGAGGCGGCTCATGAGCCAAGTTTTTGCTCGGATTTTTTACTCCTAAAACAACAGAGTAACATAAGTCTTTTTAGCATTAAGTAATGTGTTATTTGTGAAACCGGTTCCATGACAGCGACAGGCTCTGGTGGCAGAGGCCTGCGAGCAGCAACATGTGAACTACTACTGCACATCCTTTTATGTGAAAGTCATCCTAGCAACTCAATTTAGGAGACAGAGTCCATGACAGAAGGGGAGGGAGAGGGCAGCATCAAGAACAAAAATCAGGCACAGGGCAAGCGCTGATCCCCGATAAATATCTTAGATAAGAGGAGACATTTTTCATGGGTCCAACCCTTGCTGGAGCAGCACTGAACACATCAAGGCCTCCTCAATTACAACAATAAAATATATGGAACTCTTTGCTCCGAGCCCTAAGACATGACTACCATTCCCCCCACCCCCTAAGCTGAATATGAGAACGTGGCTCTAGACCAGCCATTGTCAACCAGGGTTTCTTGGAACTCTAAGAACTTTCAGCAACCTCTGGGGGAATCCTAGAGCTATGGCAGGTTGACCTCCTGTATGATAGCGCCTCAATAGCTCTGCGGCCCATGCTACATGGTGGCCAGTAGCATGACACCAAAAATCTTTTTATCTATAGTTCATTCTAACTACCTACATAAGGAATCATTCTTTCCCCTGGCCATCATTCTTTTCCCCTGGCCGCCATCGCAAGGGGGCCACCATTCTTTCCCCATGGCCGCCAACGCAAGGGGGCCGACATTCTTTCCCCATGGCCACCAATGCAAGGGGGCTGCTTAAATAATCCAAAATTTATTTCTTTCCCCTAACCGCCAACACAAGGTGACCATTCTTCCCCCTGAGCGCCAATGTAAGGCCCATTCTTCCCCCTGAGCGCCAATGTAAGGCCCATTCTTCCCCCTGAGCGCCAATGTAAGGCCCATTCGTCACCCTGAGCGCCAATGTAAGGCCCATTCGTCACCCTGAGCGCCAATGTAAGGCCCATTCTTCACCCTGAGCGCCAATGTAAGGCGCATTCTTCACCCTGAGCGCCAATGTAAGGCGCATTCTTCACCCTGAGCGCCAATGTACGGCACATTCACCCTGAGCGCCAATGTAAGACGCATTCTTGAAACTGACCACCAATATAAGAAGGCATTTTGTTTGCACATTGACACCTGATGAATTGATTTTAGCAGAAGTTCCCCCAAGACCTGCTAAATTATTTTAAGTCTTGCTATGCCTCAGGGGACTTGTAGTTCTGCAACAGCTGGAGGTCCGCTAAAAGCATATTCCTGCTCTAGACAATAGAACATTATTACTACTGTGAAATCTGTTAATTTTCCAGCGGCAAAGAAAAAAAATAATAATAAAGCAGCCAGTGGGGTCATTATTAGAGGGGATGACCACTGAGAATACAATAGGTTAGTCCTCATTCAGAACTCTAAGGTGTCGTATTTAAAGGGCCTCATACCTCTACACAAACTAGAACCTTCAGTGTCTTAAACTATAAATAGATACACAGAGATTTAACGCTTTTTGTTGTTTGGGGCCAAATAAGAACCCCTCCCCAGTCAACCAAATTTCAAGTACACTAGTCAGGAGAGAATAATGGAGGCAGGCATTGCTGGCATCTCGTAATGAAAATCCTAGTTGCCTGGCTTTATGCTGAGAAGTTGACTTCAACTCTTTCTGAATGGCTAACCTGGAGCCAATACAGGAGATACAAGATTCTGATACTAATCCATCACTCAGTCATAGCATTTATGTTCCGGTGTCTGGACAGCAATGGCAGACCCAATATTTCACTCATGACAGGTTTACTTTAATTTGTAAATTAAAAAAAAAAAAAAAAAAAAAAAAAATCTCTTTCTCTATATGTGAACACGTCGGTATAGTCCGTTACATGCCATCAGAGCTGGGCAGTTCTAATGCAACAATCACATTGAAAAGCAGGGCCACAAACATGTCAAGCAAGGTGAATGTTCTAGTGCACAACCTGCAGCCCTTTGGCACCTTTTTTGTGGCTCTCTTTCAGCTCGTACTCTCTGTCCCTAGTCTACAACTCCTGAAAAATGTCCCAAGTCTCCAACAACTCCTACAGCATGTTTGCAGTCTATGGCCATCTCCTGCAGTATACCTGTAGTCTCAGACCATATCCTCTAGCATGTTACATAAATTATTGTATGTGGCCCTTTGGTGATCTCAGGGGCAACACTTTATGCACCCTAAATCAAGAAAGTCAGCCATCACTGTTTTAGTGCATTATGCATTGGCACATTAACTTGAACTGCAGTGTCCTAAACACCACGCCTTAACCGACTCTTGCTAAAGCAGTGTTGTCACCCTAAGACAGGGGTAGGCAACCTGTGGCCCTCCAGCTGTTGTAGAACTACATTTCCCATGAGGCATTTCAAGGCTGATGGGTACAATCACTCCCAGAGGCATGATGGGACTTGTAGTTTTGCAACATCTGGAGGGCCGCAGGTTGCCTATCCCTGCCCTAAGACAACCATTAGCCAGGGGTCCGTGGAACCCTAAGGGTTCCTCCAGAGGTTGCTAGGGGTTCCTTGAGCTTGATGCTTGAGTGTTCAATGACCCAACTGCTGGTGCCTGTATAGTTCTTGGACCAACACCACTTGATAAATGATAGCAGCAAGACACCACCTTATATTTTCAGCTGTCTGTAATGGTGGCATTGTGACCACCACTGTAATAATTGAGCGCAATCATACTGACTACCAACGTAAGCGACATTTTTTTCTCATAGACCCCAAATTAATTTATTGGTTTTAGCAAGGGTTTCTCGAGACCTGAAAAATTTTTTTAGGGGTTCCTTTGGGATAAAAAGGTTGAGAAAGGCTGCCCTAAGAGCTGAAGTTTCAGGGAAAGAGATACTGGTAGAGTTACCAGGACCAAAACAGAAACCTTCATCGAAAAAGGATAAACACTGACAAGAGATAAGAAGTGATAAGCTACCACTGGGCAAACATTTTTGGCTAAGCGGGCATTTAGCTCTACGCATGTGCTTAGAGGTGCAGTCTTTGTAGTTTTAGGCACATGTGTTCTCAGGCATAAATCAAAGCGTATTTTGTTTTTGCATTGACATGCATTAATAATGCACTGTGTTTTTGAATTTAGGATTTGGAGTAGCCAGGGTTATCTGCCAATGACCAAGGTTTATTAATACCTTTTGCCAACATGTCAAATAAAGGGTAAACCATCAAAATGCATGTTACATTTGTTAAACTCCTATAAGACTTCCAATGCAGGAAAAAAAAAAAAACACTTCCACATCAGGTATTTGAAAGTATTCTGCACTGAAGGGCAGAGATGCAAACAGACACTATTTATATTATAGGGGAGTTGGACAAATGTGTTTCTGTGTGTTTTAACACACGCGTTAAAATGCACCAGTGTAAATGGGCCCATAGGGTTTACATACCCTCTTGGGCATCATTCACCAAAGGAGGAGCGTACGGTAGTTCTGCCCCCCGGGCCAGCTGTCAGCCGGTCACTGACTTGTAGAGGCGACTGTATGCAAACGCCTCTGACTACTGAATGCATACCCTGATGTGTAAAGCCCTCTGCCCCCCGCGTGAATCAGGCCTTAAGAAGCATTGTCCAGAGAGCTGTTTGAGGTACATAAGGTACTAGTCGCCTCATTTTAAGGGGAAAACAGACTTTTACGGCTTCTAGCCCACCCCAGCGTCAGTTTAACTGGACCTATATGCCCAGGGGGCAGGAGGGTCCCCCTGGTCAAGTAACCATTGTGATTGACTGCCATAGTGGTCACATGATCAAATGCTGGCCCCACTGATAACCAATTTATTAGTACAGACCTCTGCAATACTGAGTGTTGCAGACAGGCAGCAGGAGATGGTCAGAATCAGCATTGGTGCACCATACGGCCCACTGAAAAATTACACGCGACACAATTGAGATTTCTCTCTGTCAATCATGAAAGATCTGAGGAATGAAAAAATAAATAAACCATGAAGGCTTTTTCACACTGGAAGGTTGTGCAGAGCACCCAGTTGCTGGCATAAGAAAGTGCATCACGCTTTTTTTTTTTCCCACAGAACTTTATTGAAATGTCACAAATGAAATTTCAATACAGTTACATTCATCGAGAGGCCTTGCAATGCTGCCATTTGCATTGCAACCTGCTGAAAAACAGAACTGCAAGCAGCATTGCTTTTCACAGCAACCCTGGTCTCTGAACTGACACCTTTAAAAAACACAGCATTTTGCCTTGTTAATCCATTAGGGCTGAGCAGCCCCAATGCAATCCCATTTCCACAACTGTAGCACCCTGTAAAGCTTCGCACATATGCGCTTTATTTGTTCGAAGAGCAGCCCTAATAATTTCAATAGGCTGTCGTACACACAGCAGAGAAGCTCATGAATCTTTAAGATTTTCCTGACTGGAACATTTGGGAGTGCCATCAAGGCCTTATTCACAAAGGTGTACTACAGCGTATGCCTATGTGAAGGCCAGGTTTGTCCACATAGGGATGCACAGGTGTTCCCAGTCATGTCAAATGGGATGCAGCAGCTACATGGACAAAGCCCAATTTGTCAGCCATGTGGGTGTGGCTGCACAGCCCCGAACGCACACTGTCTGCGCCTGGGGCAGCAGATGCTGTGTTACAAGTGACATCAATAGGACTTGCCTGCACCAGGATGCATGGAACACCGGCGCATCCCCATGCCAGACAACACAGCCATTGCAGGGGCATAAAACCTTAAGGCCCCTTTCACACTTGTGCAACTTGAAAGTCGTGCAATTTTGATGCAATTTGAAGAAATGCCTGTGTAATCCTGAGGTCTATGGACCTCAAGTCACATCAAAGTCGGACAAAAGTAGTGCAGAGACTACTCTGATGTTGCACAGATATGAACGGTACTCACTGAAAATCATAGGGTACGACTTGTCATGCGACTTTGCTGTCCCAAGTCGCACAAGTGTGAAAGAAAGGGGCCTATTGGCTCATCTGTTGAACGCTACACCTGTATTTAAGGTTCAATATGTTCAAGCTGCTGCCCTGCTCACCCTCCCCCCCGCCTCACCTTTTCCCCTGTGACAGTGGGCAGGGTTCCCCTCTCCTCACCCACTGTCATATTTCAAAATCAGCATGGCTCCGCCCACACAGCCACATCATTCATTCACAGGAATCTGCAAAAGATAGAACTACAAATCCTGTGTTCCACTACAGCAGACAGTTTGTAGCCCTCAAGGAACTGTGAGGGTGCCAATTAGCACCCTTGTGGTTCATTCACAAGCCCTGCAGCCTTCCAAGGACTACCTAAACCTACTCCCCCTGCCATTCTAATTCCTATATTAACTACCCTGTAGAGGAAAGAATTCTATATTTACCTATTCTGAGGGTGCTCTGGTCCAGTCACATGATCGCCCCAGCAGCAGTCTTCACCAGAGAGCAACGACAATGGCTGCAATGCCTAGGCAGTGACATCACCCATAGGATTACTATGGAGCAACCATTGTCAGATATCCCTCCTCTCCTTTAAAGCCGGAACTGGAAGGCAATCATGTGACCAGACCCGAGCGCCCTGAGAATAGATACAGACATCTTTCCTCTACAGGGCATTTAGGGCTAAGAATGGGGGTGG
Organism: Glandirana rugosa; assembly: GCA_018402905.1. Taxonomy (NCBI): domain Eukaryota; kingdom Metazoa; phylum Chordata; class Amphibia; order Anura; family Ranidae; genus Glandirana; species Glandirana rugosa. The sequence goes on along the minus strand of BLSH010561636.1, from coordinate 593,415 downwards.
GAGCAGGTTTATGTTCAGATACAATTTGACTGGACTTCCGCTTTTTATGCCCATGTGAAGAGCCAACAACAACTGGCACCGTAAGCATAGTGCGTTACTTTCCCAGTAATTTTGCGCACATTGCCACACTAGTGCGAACATGGGGTAAACCATATGCTCCTTCACTGTATGCACCTGGGTAAGGAAACACACAAACCCACAATACTACCTGCCAGGGCCCCTGCAGCTATGTGAGGAGTGCCAAAGGGGCCACAGCTCAGGTGCCAGGGCTTCAAGGACTCCAGATCATTAAGGTTTAGAGCGCCACACAGCGAGGAGCAGTCGCCATACCAGACTTCTCACTGCGTCCTGCCATCTTGACCCAATTGTGTGACTTGGCACCACTCTAACCCGCCCAACCTCTGCTGCACAAATACGGGGGGGGGGGTTTTGGTTATTTTCTTTTGGGCTGCCCCCCATTCTACATCATTCACCTAGACGAATGATGTTAGTACCCTGGCGCCTCCTGGGATAAGCGATATCCCAGGAAGCACCGGGAACGCCAAATGTCACCCCATTCACTAATATAAGAGGAGGGGGGCGGAGCTAGCAGAGAATCATCGGGAGGCACTAGGAGCCCTAAACCTCACCCCATTCACTAATAGATGAGGGGGCGGACCCAAAGGTACATCAGGCGGCACCAGGAACCCCAAACATTACCCTATTCACTAAGACGGAACAAACCTAGCAGCACATCGCGCCAATTACTAATAGAAGGGGGGTTGGACCTAGCAGCGCATCACCGGGAGGTACCAGGAGTCCTGAGCATCACACCATTCACTAATAGATGAGGGGGTGAACCTAGCAGCACGCAACCCCATTTACTAATAGAAGAGGGGGAGGGCCTAGCGGCACGTCACCAGGAGCCCCAAACATCCCCCCATTAATAGGGGGGGGGACCTAGTGGCACATCGCCTAGGGTTTCAACCTCATCCCTTTAAACCCAAACACATATGAACTACACAGGTTCTCAGGCTAATTAAATGCAAAAAAGGCACAGAGTGAGTTTAATTACCACCTTAATCAGCCACTGAACCTGTGCAATTAAAGAGGAAGAAAAGCCAGATTGTGTTTACTTCCTCTATATTACCCTGCAAACTAGAAGCATAATGGGCTACTATGCATCGCATAGTAGCCCATTATGTGCCACTTACCTGCAAACGAAGCCTGCGGTGTCCAGCGATGTCCTCTGTGCAGGCCGCGTCCATCTTCTGCCCCTCTTCCTTCCGGGGCCGCGACTCCGGCGCTGTGACTGGCCGGAGTGGCGTGACGCCAGCGGGAGCCGCCAGTCATGGCACAGGGTCAGTGGAGAAACAGCACGGAGGCCAAAATGATGTCGGCACAGCAAATACACTGCATATCTCCTGAACCGTTCAGGTTTGGGAGATATGCAGGGCACCTACAGGTAAGCCTTATTCTAGGCTTACCTGTAGGATAAAGTGGTTGTCACAGGTTGACAACAACTTAATATGTGTTCGATTTTAAAGGGATGAGGTGGTAACCCTAATGTCACCCCATTAAATGGGGGGGGGGCAGCCTAGCGGTGCATTATTGGGAGGCTGCGCCAGAACCCCAGAAGAGCTGGCCCAGCCTCCTGATGATGCCACAAAGGACCATGGTGATGTGGGACCCAGCAGCGGCTGCAACACAGGACAACGCTGAATCCTCTATGTGTGAGCATCTCAACAGCAGGTAAGTGGAGAGAAAAAAAAAAAAAAAGATATATATTTTATTGGGGGTCCAGACTCCTCTTTGAAGAGTGCCCCTTTCCGCTGGGGGGGTGGCAGATGATAAACAGCAGGGCCTTCTCCTGCTACCACCATAAAGCCGCATTCACACCTGAGTGTAGCGGGAAAGTATGCAGAAAGCACCAAAATGCGCTTAACTCTTGCGGTGCCGTTAATTCTTAATGCCACCCAATCTCGGTTAGCAGACGCACAATTTGTCGCATGCCAGGAGCTGGCACGCCCTGCTGATGATGTCACAAAGGAACATGACGGCGCGGGACCCAGCATTGGCTGCAACGCAAGACAACTGGATCCTCGGTATGCTGTGGCTCAACAACAGGTAAGTGGAAAAATAAATTATTATTGGGGCGGACTCCTCTTTAAAGGGCGCCCCCTTCCTCTGGAGGGTTGGCAGTAATATACTTAGCAGGGCCTTGAGGCCCCATTTTCACACCTGAGCCTAGCGTGAATGTATGCAAAATGCGCTCCGCTCTTTGTAGTGCTATTAATTCTTAACGCCACCCCAAACGCGGGTAGCAGACGCACATTTTGTCGCACGCCAAGCTCTACTGCAAAAAAAAAGTGCAGGAGCTTCTTTGGCGCGTTCGTCGGCCCCTATGCTGTGGCGCAACGCGCAGGTAAATGGGGCCTAAATGGTCAGCGTATGCCGATTTGGCGTTACCATGGACACCTGTCACCCCCCCCCCGATTAATCAGCACCCCCAACAACAGGCATCAGCTGCCAATCACTGAGCGTGATACAAAGCAGGGGGAGGGGCCACAGTGAATTTATTGGTTGATACCAGACAGGTGTGTGGGGCCCCCCACCAATCAGCACATGGCGCGCCAATCCTCATTCATCGCTGTAATCTGCCATTTTTAAAGGCCCCCCCACCCCCACATAGGGAGGAAGCTTTGTACACACCAGGCCCTCCATCATAATGAATACAAGACTGCTGCATGGGGGCCCCTGGGGGCCACAGGGTACCTCTCATTAAAGGACAACCCCCCCAGCTCCCCTCTCCCCACCCTGGCAGTGTTATAGATGAATAAAGCCCACTCTTACCGGCTCCCAGGCTGTCACAGAGGTGCAAGGGATGAGCAGGGCCCGGTGAAGGAGACGGGGGAGAGCAGCTGCTAACGCCTCATTAAAAATTGGTAATTACAAATAAATAAATAAAAATAGATATAGAAGAGGGGGAGAGAGGCTGGGAGAGAGAGAGAGAGAAATGGAGGGGGGAGGAGGATATGAGGCGGGGACGCGCTGCGCGCACACCGAGCCAGGCTTGAGGTGGTGGGGAGGGAGACAAGCGGGGGCGCGCCCCTGGTTATAGCAAGGACAGCGGCGCGTACACGCCTTTAGATTCACCCGTCCGTTCACAGCTGAGAGGGGAGCCAATCGGAGGCGCGGCGGGGCTGTGGGGCCCCCCGGCGTATCGACCTATCAAGAGGCGACGGAACGAGGAAAAGGCTTCACAAGCTGGAGCCGCGGCGAAGGCGTCTTAGCCAATAGGAACGGGCGAGCTGATTAGCACAATCCGGCGACAGGGGGGAAAGTTAGCCAATCTCCGTGGCGATAACATGAACGCGAGCCAATCACAGCAAGAGGAATATGGGAGCTGGCCAATAAGCTAGCAGAAATAAGCCTCCTCATGTTACAGTGAAGAGGGGGGACCAGATAATGTGTCAGGACCATGTAAATAAACAGGAGGCGGCCACTATGAGTCTCCTCAGAGAGAATGGGCAAAACTTCCTGTCAGCGGCAGCCCCATTGATTATAACAATCTATAGTAACAATCCTATGATATAATAACTAAATAAATGAATAATGTTTACCAATGAAAGCATTACTCTGGGGAGTACACTTTCTTGTGGCAAATTAACCCCTTGTCTACCGGGCACCTTCATCCCCTCTCTGCCCAGGCTTATTTTCAGCTGTCACACTTTGAATGACAATTGCACAGTCATGCAACACTGTACCCATATGACATTTTATCTCACAGAGATAGAGCTTTCTTTTGGTGGTATTTAACCACATTTTTTTGTGTTTTTTTGCTAAACAAACTAAAAAAGACCAAAAATTGTGGGGAAAAAAAAACATTTTTCTTAGTTTCTATTACAACATTTTGCAAATAGGTAATTTTTCTCCTTCACTGATGTGCACTGATGAGGCGGCACTGATGGGCACTGGTAGGTGGCATTGATGGGCACTGATAGGAAGCACTGATGGGTACTGATAAGAAGCACTATTGGGCACTGATAGGAAGCACTGATGGGCACTAATAGGCAGCACCGATGGGCACTGATATGCAGCACTATTAGGCAGCACTGATGGGCACTGATAGGAAGCACTGATGGGCATTGATAGGAAGCACTGATAGGTGGCACTGATAGGCACTGATAGGAAGCACTGATGGGCACTAATAGGCAGCACTGATAGGCAGCCCTGTTAGTAAGCACTGATGGGAACTGATGGGCACTAATAGGCAGCACAGATGGGCACTGATAGGTAGCACTGTTAGGAAGCACTGATAGGTAGCACTGTTAGGAAGCACTGATGGGAGCTGATAGGCAGCACTTATGGGAAGCACTGATAGGCAGCGATGATGGGCACAGATAGGAAGCACTGTTGGGCACTGATAGGAATCACTGATGAGGTAGCACTTATAGACTGCACTGATGGGCACTGATAGGAAACACTGATGAGGTGGCACTGATGGGCACTGATAGGAAACACTGATGAGGTGGCACTGATGGGCACTGATGAGGTGGCACTGGTGGGCGCTGATAAAGCTGCGCTGATAGGAAGCACTGATAGCACACCTCCCAACTTTTTGCAATAGGAACGAGGGACACCTATTAGCAAAGTATGTAGGCATAGGACACACCCCCTGCCACACCCCTTTAAAGGAGAAGTATATAAAAAAATTAAAGCCACACATGCTTTTTTTTTACCACTACTATTCCTTTATTTACAAATTTGAAATTTACAAATGTGGGAATTTATAAATTGGATGAAAGGTTTAGCACTGGGAAACACTATTTGAAAGATAAAAAGTGCATTTTATATACAATTATATAGATCAAACCAAAATGAGGAGGAAAGAGGAACAGAGGGACTTTGTTCCAAATCAGGGACAGTCCCTCAAAATCCGGGACAGTTGGGAGCTATGTGATAGGCAGCACTGATAAAGAGGCACTGATTGGCAGCACTGGTGGACACTGGCTAGCAGCACTTATGGGCACTGATTATCAGTGTAGAGGTCCCTTTTCACACTTGCCAGTTACCGGCTCTCCTCTCCTTACGCTGTGACAGTGTGAGGAAAGGAATGGCAAGTGTGTTTACATCATGCTCAGCCGTGATTGGACACAGCCGATCACATGGTAAAGAGCTGCTGTCATTGGCTCTTTACCCCGATCGGTGATGCGCTGTGTCCTAAGGACACAGCTCACCACTGATTGCCGTGCCACGCGCCTCCAAGGGCACGCAGGTGCGGCAAGAATGGGAAGCCCTCCCAGAACTAGAGCGGTCCCGCCAGGCCATCATTTGTACCGGTTAAAGGCATAGTTCACATTTTCCCCCTAAAAAATTGCCTATGCAGATCTTTAGATATAAACAAACTTTGACCAAAGTCAAATAAAGCCCTTGCTATAGGTGTAGGCCATGTACGTACCTCATGAAGCCTGACTGGAAAACTTCCAGGACATTGCTAAGGGTGTTGCTAAGAGAGGCCCACTATTACTGTCTCAGGAGTCAGCTCCTTCTCTAATTCAACCCCCCCACATTTGCTTTCTCTCCCCTGATGCTATAGCTCTGAGCTCAGCGTTTGAGAGCTCCCTCCTGAGATGGTGAACAGTAATGGTGGGCCTCTCATAGCAACATCATGGGAGTCTTCCAATCAGGCTCTGTGAGGTACATAAATGGCTTTCGCCTATAGCAAGGGCATTATCCAACTTCAGTCAGAGCTGCACAGTTTGTTTTTATCTACAGACGCCCCTTACCTGTATAGGCAGTTTTTTGGTAAAGATGAACTAATGCCTCGTACACACGGGACGATGATCGTACGTACGATCGCTTCAAATCGTATGTTGGATAATGTAACTTGCATACTGACTG
>BLSH010561636.1:553755-583472 GCA_018402905.1 Glandirana rugosa | reverse complement strand
GGAGGTCAGTTTCGTAAGGGGTGTGTCAATGTTTCATAAAAAAAATCGTGACTAGTAACATTTTTTACAGCGACCAGGGGTTTTTCACAGTTCTCACAGTCGATCCACAGGCTAAACAGGTTGCGTTACAGCGTAAGGGTTATTTTTATCGACTAACAACGGTAATGATCATTTTTTTTTTTTTTTTTTAGGGTATTTATGTCATAGAGTGTTTTCACTCATGTGGGGAGTGTAAAAACATTTATACAATAAGATAGAAAAGTACACTGTTGTGACTCCTTTACTGTGAAACGATGTTACATTTCATCACTCGCATGTCGAACACTGTTATACAAGCTGTACGCTCACTACTTTACATTGTAGCAAAGTGTCATTTCCTCAGTGTTGTCACATGAAAAGATAGAATAACATATTTACAAAAATGTGAGGGGTGTACTCACTTTTGTGAGATACTGTATTTATGGGATTTTTTTTTTTTTTTTTTACTAGTAATGGCAACAATCAGCTATTTTTATTGGGAATGCGACATTGCGTTGGACAAATCGGACACCTAGCTGACACTCTTGACACTTTTTGGGGACCAGCGACATTTTTTACAATGATCAGTGCTAAAAAAAATACTTTGTAACTGTGTGGGGAATGCTTTGACTGGAGGAAGACAGAGATCCATGTTTTTGCTTAGCAGAAACACAAGATTTCCATCTTCCCTTCTCACAGAACGGCGGTCTGCCTTGTTCCTGAGAACAATCGCGGGTGCCGGTGGACATTGCATCTGCTGGACCCACTGCTCGGCTCCCGCTGTGATTGGGCACCACCAGACCCTGCGCACGAAATCATGTACAGGTACGTGATTTTCACACAGGACGGCTGCCCTGCCACAATGTATCTGCGTGGGGCAGTACTTAACAGTTTAAGCACAAGAGAATCCATTTTTTACCATCTCCCTTTTATGAAGACTTTAGTAGAACTTTTCCTAGAAAGCTTTCTCTCTCACCCCCTCCCTTCTCAAGGCTTTAGTTTTGCAACTTTTAGAGAAAGCTGTCAACCTATGAGATGTGATCTTCTTTTATTAAATGACATCTCTCACCAGAGGCGTTGCTAGGGGGTGGCTATTGGGGCTATAGCCCCGAGTCTGGGGCCCATAGCCCCGGGTCTCTTACAGGGTGGGTGCAGTTCTGCAATTAGCAGGTATGTCCCGGTCTGGAATGCAGACTGTGTGTATGTATATATATATATACACACACATACATACACATGTATATTTATTACTATTATTATATATTTTATTACATGTATGCCCACTCAAGCATAGGTCTTTCTTTACTTCATTGCTATGGGCTCTAGACCCAGATCTTTTGTAGACCTAGCAACGCCCCTGTCTCTCACCACCCCCTTCCTTATCTTGGGTATAAAATAAGAAGTAATAAAGAAAGTTTTGAGAAGATGATTCGATGGAACCTGGTGTCCCGTGACCTCCTGCTTATCTGCAATGACATACTTAAGCCTCGTACACACGGGACGACGATCGCATGTACGATCGTCTCAAATCGTATGTTGGATAATGTAACGTGCATACTGACTGCACTACACGATCGTACGACCACAGAAAGAACGTTCAGGTGCATGTAATTAGCATCCGGCCGTTCCTGACTTCTGAGCATGCGTGTTTTGCACAATACACCTTGTTGTACCAACTTCTCTGTACACACGATACAACGGTCGTATGAGTGTTGTTGGTACGACCAAGTTTTCTAGTCTGCTCATACAACTCCCTTTGTACGACCGTCATATGTCGGCTGTTCTAATCGCGCATACTAAAGATCGATTTCGCATACAATGGTCGTTCATACGACCTGTTGTATACGATCGTCGTCCCGTGTGTACGAGGCTTAACTCTTTAATGTAAGATGGATCATTTGCCAATGTCGAGGGTTAATAGTTCTTTCACCCAGTACAAGCAATTTGAAAAATGCCATTATTTATTTTTTCTGCCATGGAGACTCACTCCTACTGCTGCATTCTCCATAGATACAAAAAAAAAAAAAAATACAACAAGGACAATGAGACCTCCCTGGTAATGTCTGTGTCGGAAGGCAGACCTGGAAAGTCCGCTGCAGACATCATGTTGCTGGAGTCCCCAGGTGACCCTAGGGCCGTTCACACCTGAGCGATTTTCTGCTTAAATCTTGTAGCTCTAAGGCCTCATACACACGGGCATATTGGACACTGGCATTTGTAGGCGTTTTTTGCAGCTCTCCATGTTATTCAATGGCCCTCTAAAAATGCCGGCGTTTGTGAGCAGTAGAGGGCGTCGGCGTTAGTGAGCTGTTTTTAGAACGCGGGACCATCGCATTCTGGAGCTGTAGAGTTTTGTCATTTTTTGACGCCAATCGGCAAAACGCTCACTACCATACCGGCGTTAACAAGCGTTTTTTGATGCCGGCGTTTTTAGGTTGAAAAATAGCAGAGGACTGATTTTTTTTTAAAAACGCCTATTGACGCCGACGCTCACCAACACTCACTAACGCCGATGCAAAACGACGGTAAAAACGCAGATTTTTTTCAAAACGTCGGACCCAACGTTTTGTCTATTTTTTCACAGACGCCCGTGTGTATGAGGCCTAAAACGCTCAGCAAGCCAAATCCCATTCATTTCAGTGGCCTCTGTTCACATCACAGCTTTGTGTCGCCTGAAGCTCAAGTACATGAGCTTCTTTTTGGCCCCATAGACTTCAATAGAAATGTCTGACTTGAGCGTTTTACAAGCGTTTTGTCGCTCGTTTTCTGCTCAAACAGCAGCTCTCCACTTCTAATTTCCTCTCCCTCTCCTCCCCCTTGTGCTTTCTATTGGCTAACCACTTCAGCCCCGGAGCCATTTTTGACACTTGTTGTTTACAAGTTAAAATCTTAATTTTTTGCTAGAAAATTATTTAGAACACCTAAACATTATATATTTTTTTCTAACACCCTAGAGAATAAAATGGAGGTCGTTGGAATACTTTTTGTCGCACCGTATTTGCGCAGTAGTCTTATAAGCGCCATTTTTTTTTTATTTACTTTTTTTGAGTTAAAAAATAAGACCACAGTAAAGTTAGCCCAATTTTTTTCTATATTGTGAAAGATAATGCTACACCGAGTAAATTGATACCCAACATGTTATGTTTCAAAATTGCGCCCGCTCGTGGAATGGTGACAAACTTTGGCACTTAAAAAGTTCCATCGGCGACATTTAAAAATGTTTACAATTTACCAGTTTAGAATTACAGAGGAGGTCTACTGCTAAAATTATTGCTCTCGCTCTAACAATTGTGGCGATACCTCACGTGTGTGATTTGAACACAAATCTTTGCTACGCGAGCTCGCGGGGACAGTGGCGCTTAAAAAAAAAATAAATTTAATTTATTTTATTTTTTTTTCCACATCAGATAAACGCGTGTCTTAGGATTTAATCATTTTAATGATCATTTTATATTTTAGACACCATCTCTCATCATTGTGGTTTTCCTTCCCTGTTTTCTTCCCTTTTAGAATTCCTCTTTATTATTTTGATTCAAATTTCCAATCACAGAATATACCCATTACACATAATCCCAATTCCCCCCCCCCCCCCAAAAAAAATTAAAAAAAAATAACCCCCTAATTTATTTTATTTTATTTTTTTAGCAATGTTCCTTTAACAAAAAAAATTTGATCACTTTTATTGCTGTCACAAGGAATGTAAACATCCCCTGTGACAGTGATATGTGGTGACAGGTATTCTTTAAGGAGGGATCGGGGGTCTAAAAGACCCCCAATCCCTCCTTTGCAGTTAAGTATTCAGATCACCAAAAATGGCGATTCTGAATACTGACATTTTTTTTTTAAATCGGCGCCATTGGCTGCCGAGTAAACCGGAAGTGACGTTTTGATGTCACTTCCGGAATTTCACAAAGGAGACCCGATCAAAGCCAATTGCGGCCTCATTTGGGACTCCACACAGCTGGTGGAGGCGCCGAATGGACGCCCCGGTCTCCTGGTGGGATGGGAGGCCGGGGAAGAGCGGCAGACTGCGGCGGGAGGTTGGGATGCCCCCTCCCGTTGCCTGGGATAACGGCCAAGCAGCTCCAGAGCCGGATCGGTTGTTATCACCAGATAGCCGATCGCATGCTCCAAAAAACGGTACTGGGGTATAGCTTGCAGCTGCAGGCTATACCCTGATACTTCTACTTCTCCCAACCACCATTTATAAATGGCAATTTACGTTAAGTGGCTTAACAAAAATGCCTGAAACTGTAAAACGCTTGTAATACGCTTCTAAAACGCTTTAAAAACTCTTGCAAAAAGCTGCAAAAGCGTTAATAAAAACGCAAGTAAATTGCTATGCTCAGGTGTGAATAAAGCCTTAGGCTGGGTTCACATACATGTGAATTGGATGTGTTTGTAGCCGCATCAAATTCGCATAACATGTGAATGGGAACGGCTTTCAATGCAGCCAGTTCACACGCCCGGGGCAGCGGTTTCAAAAATGGTCCTGTGTGTTTTTGGGTCACACTGACTATATTTCATTGCCCACAGCAGGTTTACCCCGGATCACAGTGCGATGGAGCAATGAGTGAACACCAAGTTCTGCTACAAATTGGGAAAATCGGCGGCGAAGACGCATGAAATGTTGGGGCAAGTGTATGGACGGAAGCCGTGAGCAGAAAATGTGTTTACGGCTGGTTCAAACGCTGTCACGAGAAGGAAACCACTGAGGATGAGCCACGTTTGGGTTGGCCATCGACAAACAGAACCCCAGACATGATTGAGAGAGTGAGACAAATGCTGGCACGAGATTGGCGACTGACTCTACGATTGATGGCGGAGGAATTAGGCATTAGGAATAACATGGAGCGCACCATCGTCTGCAAAGATTTGGGCAAGCAGAAGACCTCTTCCCAGTTTGTGCCACGCAAGCTCATAGAAGAACAGAAAGAAAAATGGATGGAAAGCTCTGGAGATGTCATTACCATGTGTGACCAGGATCCATCCTTTCTGCCAACCATCGTCACAAGCAGGGGATGAGACCTGGTGCTACCAGTTCCATCCGGAATCCAAGCGGCAGTCAATGGAATGGCGCTCACCATCTTCTCCGCAACCCAAAAAGAGTCGCTTGCAAAAGTCCAAGGTCAAGACAATGTTTTGTGGATGTGGCGGCAATCCAAGAATGCGTGACAGCGGTTCTGCGATCGATTCCTAAAGAGGCCTTGGCCCACAGTTTCCAGAAGCTTTATGAATGTTGCCAAAAGTGTGTTGGGAAGGATGGTGATTATTTTGAAGGCCAATAAAAGTAATTTGTTTGTATCTTCTGTTTTGTTTGATTTCTGATACCATTCACCAAACTTTTTAGACACACCTCGTACAGTGATGCAGATCCATCTTATTGAAAAATGCTGCTGTATCATTGTGAGTGAGAATCAAAGAAATGCCCCTGTGTTGGTGTCATAGGGAGGAAAGATTGCCCATATAGTCCCATATAGGAAAGATTGCCCATATAGTCCCATATAGAAAAGATTGCCCATATAGTCCCATATAGGAAAGATTGCCCATATAGTCCCATATATTGCCCATATAGTCTTTGTCTTCATGTCTTTGTTCCAGGATATTTTGCTAAAAGTGTCAAGTCCATCATGCACAGGGGTCTTTCCATGACTGGGAATCATTATCACAATACATACATTGTACATTAGTCCAAGCTGGAACTATGTATAACGTTTCCATACCTAGAATTGCTCATTAAATGTACAATGTAACACCCATGCATAAGTGTAAATCCAGTCTAAATAATATAAGCAATTTTTAATTTGATCAGTGGTGTAGCCCCCTGAATGGTCACTATGGGATGATTATGGTGCAAGTTACACTTGCCCTGTGTGTCTGCCATAGGTTGTCCACAGATACAGAAATTGGGCAGGTTAGTTTTAGATAAAGTTTGCTGGTACAAGGATTCCATTGTACCTTAGCGATCAGTCATGTGTCATCCACCATTAAAGTATATACCAGGGACTTGCGATGAGGTGAGTGGCTGGTGAGGCACTGGCTGGTATCAGAGTCAGATACACACAGGTTACATATGCAGCGAGCGAGAGCAATAATTCTACCACTAGACTTCCTAACCCTAAACATGTAACCTGTAAGCGTCACCTATGAGTGCGCAACGGGAGCGTGCACAAGGGATGGATTCAGGATCCACGCTGTAGCCATCTTTTGGCTATAGCACGGATCTGAACTGGTTAAGCACTGACGTTTGGGGCCATTCCACAATTGTGCGCAATCTTAAAGCGTAACATGTTAGGTATCTATTTTCTCAGCGTAACATCTTCTTCCACATACAAAAAAACTGGCTAACTAGTGTTTTTTTTTTGTTTTTTTTTAATTATTTTCATAAAACTGTTTTTTTTTAAAAAGAAACATGTTTGAAAAATCGCTGTGTACATACCGTGTAACATAAAAAGTTGCAACAACCGCAATTTTACTCCCTAAGGTGTCTGCTAAAAAAATATATAAAATGTTTAGGGTTTTCTGAGTAATTTTTTAGGAAAAAAAAAGATTTTTACATATAGGAGAGAAGTGTCAGAATTGGCCTGGGTGGTTAATTACCATAAGTAAGTAATATACAAATAATTATTATATATTGTTTTTAAGGTAATTTACTATATTTTCAAAAACTGTACTCAAGCAGGTGGCTAAACCTGCTGAAGTTATAATTTCACAGTAAATAGATAAATAATACATTACTGTGTTATAATAGTACCTTTTTAGCACCAGAAGATTTGCCCTCTTAACTGTATGAGAAAAACATGGGATTATGGGTAAATCTTATACACATAAACATTGTTTCCTTGTAGATAAGAGGGCTGAGCTGGAATGGCTGTTCCTTCTTCCCACTCAGTCTTTAAGACACATGCCCCCTACTATGACACTGCAGTCAGAGGACAGCCTCCACTGCAGCATTTTTATTGGACAGCTTGGACCAATGGTACTTTACCATTGGTCTAAGGCTCCAAGCTGTCTATTGAGCTCAGTGCCTCTGAAAAGAATTGAGAGGCACTGTGAGCTCATCCTCTCAGTCTGCTGCAAACAGTGTGTGCCAGCTTGTGTTTAAACTGGCTGCTCTGTATGTAGCTTCTGAAAGTCTGTGCAAGGAGCCCCGTATCTCCAGAACCATAGGGAATAGGAGTCCCCAAATTTTGACCAGCGGTGGGGTCGCCCAGATACGACCCTCAAAGCTTGATCTTTTGGTTTTTTTAATGTTCATGGCTCTGCCTCACCTGACTGCACTTCCCTGGTATATACAGTACAGTGTATCTGGGATTGGCCCAAGATAAAAAAAAAATGTTTTGGTCCAAAGTGACTAAAGTAATATATAAACTCACACACATTGACCTCGGTTTAAATTCTGCGGCCTGTTTGCGCTATTGATACTGAAAGTTAGATACAAAAAAATATCTCTGGCTAAAGATCTTACACTGGGTGATCCCAATTGGTCATGAACAACTACCCACATTCACCTTGACAATGTATATTCATATCAGACGCACCATTACATGCCCTTCTTCCTTATAACGTGAAGGAGGACAAGGGCATACAGTACTATGTTTGATATAGGAATATTTTCTCAGGGTGAATGTGAGTAGTTGTTCATGATGGACTGGGATCACCCCCCTGTTAGATTTTCCTACATTCTTTATTTTTCCTTCTTTTTTTCTTTTCTTTTTTCCATTTAATCTCTTTTTATTGTTTTTTCAGCAACAGGGGCTGTCAGCGATCCCAGTAAATCAGTGTACATGAAGGAGAAAAACAGGATCAAACAAAACCTGTAACAGATTCTGCCCACGTGCCTCAGTGGTATATATATATATATACTCCTGTATATCCAACAGGAAAATATTGGGCCATCGTATGGTATAGACTGAACTGCCAGAGTAGAGCGCATATATATCAAAAGAAAAGGGAAGAGGTTGAAAATGTGGGGAGAAAAGGGTGAGGGGAAAGGGAAAACTTGGGTGGGCATCCCACCAGCCTCAGGTCATAATTGAGACCTAGGAAATGTGTGTGTGCCACTCAGGCTCGGTAGTAAAGGGGTATGTAATCAATGCTTCCTCAGTCGCTGCTAGAGTGCTGACAGGGGAAGAAATCTGTCCTGGTTCCTATGAGGGTTCAGAGAACAATGAGGTGGCCCCTAAAAGTCGCATATCTAGAACTCCAACCAGGCCAAGCCCCCCAACGCGTTAGTAATGGGGATTATTGTTCTCTGAAGCCTCAGGTCATGAATGGAGTGAAGAGCTACAAGGCCCTTTCACACGGCCTGGATCTGTTTTTCTCATTAGGGGATCCGTCCTATGCTCCCTAGATGGACTGAACGAAGCGGACAGATGACAGGTCTGTGTCTGCTCTGCTACTGCAGAGCAGACATGGACACAGCCCGCTTTGCTCTATGGGCAGTAGGATGTAAACAGACCGGCTGTCCGTTTACACCCAACTCCACACCACAATCCAGCCAGACGGAGAGGAACAGATCCCCTTCTATTTGTTTTTGTTGGTTCAGATCAGAGGTAGCCGGGTATAAACAGATACAAGTCCATTTACATCTTACTGCCCATAGAGGAGAATGGAGGGTGCAATCGAACCTGGCTTAAAAAATGGACAGATGGACCCGATCAGACCTCTTGTGAAAGGGGCCTAAGTCTGTAAAACTCAAAGTATTTAAAGATGGTAAGGTGTATTTAAGCCAGGGCTCCCATACTTTAAGGAATTTGGATTGTGAGTCATTTAAAGTGTTTCTAAACACCCTAAAGACCCTGCATTCGCTATATCTGGTCTCCCACAATACACAGAACATGGAAATGCAATAATTTTAGTAAATATACACTGCTAAATACCTTTTCTCATCAGCAGGATATAGCATTCTTATGACTTCTATCAGTGTCTGATTAAAGCTTGTAGGAGGAGTTTTCATTCTGCTCTCACTGTCCTATAAGGCTGCAGGATCCCTAACCCCCTGTCTGAACAGTGCTGATTGGCCCCGTGATGATCACATGCACCCTTCCAAGAAAAAAAAAAATCGAAATATGTGCAGCTTGTCCCCTACACTGTTCTATCAGGAGATGGATTGGGGACTGTAGAAGAAGAGGAGAGACAGAGAAGACAGGATCAAACAGCATTTTTACACAATGCAAAGGATTCTGTTCCACAGTGAGTATAACAAGCATGCTTTATTGCATATACAGACTGATTTTACAGTTGTGGGTTTAGTAAAACTTTAATATGCTGAACAATTTTTTGTTGGTCAACATCAGGTTCATTCATTCTTCCACTGCTGGAAAAAAAACAGAAGTTGTTTCTTTACAGGCTTTGACTATCGTTTGTTTGGTGGCTAGAAATAAATACATAACCAGTTTTTTGCTGAGAAGGTGAAAGGCCCAGAATTGGTTGATGTAGGAGATCTACTCTCATATCTTTTGGAATGTGAAGGTGGAACAGAGTTTGGAGTAGTCTATTCTGTGAGTCCTATCACTCTTTTCTAGAATGCGAAGAGTGAATACAACATCCAGTCTAATGCACGGGGCGAATGCACTTTCATCATTGTGTGGGATATTTTATTTGACATACGAGAATGATTCCTTGTAACAGATGACTTCTTTCCTTCTTCTTCTTCTCTGTAATATGACTACAACAATGGTGTATTGATCAATGGATATACCGTACCTGTGTGGCTGAGTTCCCTTATGAAGCAATTTTTTTGTTTGTTTGTTTTATGCATAAATTGTTCAAGCTTGAAAAAATGTACACCTATTCCATACCTGGCCAATTCTTGCAGAAGTAGAGAATCACTGTAGTAGTCGCAACTTCTACAGTGATCCCCACTGTCTTCTGGGTGCCAAGCGGGCAACCTCTATGGTTACAGCGTAGCAGGTTAGCTGCTTGGCACAGGATCCAGAAGACACCGAGGATCATTATAGTGATTCTCTGCTTCCACAGGGATCACCCAGTTATGTAATGCGTATACTTACATTGGTCTGAGCTAGTAGTTACTCATACTCAGTGCAGTTGTCAATGGCAATGGCAAACCACTAATACTTAGCTGCCTGGAAAAGGGCTGTTGTCAGTAACAGCAAATTTGTAGCCAGGTACATATCACCAGAGAAAACATAGAGAGCGTTTTGTAGCTACTATAAAGTTACTAGTGTATTGTGACATGGCATGATGGCCAACTGTAAGAAAAGTCCAGTATGTGTATCGTGTGCCTGTGTGGGTTTGAACTTAGATCCTTCCGCTTCTGTGCTGCAGCTCTGTTCCTCCGCCACTGGGAAATCTGAGTCTCTCCAGAACATATCCTGCTTGGTGTTTCTGCCCTTGGGACTCTCTAGCGCCACCTGCCTTCTAGCTGCAGTCAATCCGCACTTCCTGTGCTTAGTGCCCGTTTGTTGGATCTGTATCCTTGGGTGCGTGCTATATACTGAGCTACTGAACTCCTGGACTTTTGAACCTTGTCTGATTACTGGACTACTCTCTTTGCCTGATGATTCTGTACTACTCTGCCAGTCTGTGTATGACCCTGTTTGTCTCCAATCACGCTTCTGGATTCTGACTTTGTACCCTTCTGACAAAGCTTGTTGCTGACCCAGCCTGCCTGACTACGCTACGTCTCAACCCCCAGCCAAAGCGCCATTCCGAACTAAACCTCTCTACAGGTACCGTACAATGTGCTAGAACAAGAAAACCATTGCAAGTTCTTGACTCTAAGCGTGCATGTGCGTAGGCGCATGTGCATGCTTAGCACTGGTATTGGCGCCAAAGTGCATATTTAAGCAGGATTGTTACGTGGACAAATATCTGAGTCATCTTCAGCTAGTCCCCGATTTACCTGTGACCTGACTTCTACATTTATCGTCCCGCGTACGACAAGGCTTGCTTTTGACCCGTCCTTGGATTCCTCTCTACCTGTTTTTGTACCTTTCTGGCTGGCTGAGAACTGACTATGCAAAGAAGTGAAAGAAATGGCTGCAATCCACCATAGATCCAACATGTGTTTATTAAGTAATCATGACAGGCACCAAGACATGTTCAGACAAGGTTGACGCGTTTCACACTGAACTAATGCTTCTTCAAAATTACTGGCTCATTAAAGTGGTTGTCAACCCGTGACAACCACTTTAACCTGTAGGTGCCCTGCATATCTCTCAAACCTGCACGGTTTAGGAGATATGCAGTGTACTGCGATGTACCTACGTCACCAGGCACATGTGCAGTGAACAAATGGCCTCCGTGCCGTTCCTTCACTGAGATTGTGCTGTGACTGTCGGCTCCCATGCGCATGTGCGGGAGTGACGTCACGCGACTCTGGCCAGTCACAGAGCCGGAGATCGTGGCCCCGGAAGGAAGAGGGGCAGAAGATGGATGCGGCCTGGAGCGAGGACATCGCTAGACGTCGCTGGCTTCCAATGCAGGTAAGTGGCACATAATGGGCTAATATGCGATGCATTCTAGCCCATTATGCATTTACATTCCAGGGTAACATAGCGGAAGTAAACCCCATCAGGGTTTACTTCCTCTTTAAGCCCTAAATGAAAGACTCCCTCCCCTTACATAGGTACCGGGTAATGAGATCAGTGTTACAAAAACCCAGACAAGCAGACTAAAAACACATATGTGTAAATGCCATCCTGTGGAAGTGCAGGGTTATATAACCCAAAATATTTAGAAAACAAAACCTACTACCCAGTGTAAATACATAGATAATAATCATAAATTGATATATGAGTAATAGCAAAAGACTCGTTAACATAAAAAATAATAAGCATAAACATGAAAAATAAAAAATGGAAACTGAAAAATAAAAATAAATATAAATAATGAAATTGAGAATATATGTATAGTGTATAAGTCCATTTCTATATCACAAAATCAATATTGGAAAGTTGTATAAACAGGACATATATCCATAACCTAATAATAATACCAATAAATGAATATCAAAAAAAGGAAGGACAAAGAAAAAGATAAAAAAACAACAACACAATCTTTGTATCCAAAAAGTGGATGCCCAAACCAGGTATTTATATGAATGGAAAATCAATTTAAATATGGTATTAATAGGAAAAATGAATTAATAATTACAAAGACCGGATTCCGGTGCCTGTAACTTTACCGCATATAATCCTATTAGGGGCTTACAAACTAGACCAAGACACATGATTAAAAATGAATACGAAAAACACAATGGTGTATCCCCATCCGCTAAGACCAAATATATTGTTTATGTATCATATTAGAAAAATGTAAACTGACTATGGCTTGTACCCTGACTCTGCCTCGTGTTCCTGTACCTCACTGGCTGATTAATGACAACCTTTGGCTTGTGTTCTGGCTTCTCTCCTGCCTTCTAATAGATTGTCACCATGATCTGGTTTCTGATCCTGGTCTGGTGGTCCACAGTCATCTTTGTCCTACATCGGCCCTTGTGCCACTCTCTGTACTCACATCTCTTGTGGCCACTACCAGGGGTGTTAAACAGAGCAAGAGGTGCAAGGGGAGTCCCTTCTCCAGCTCAATCTCCACCAGGTACGTTACACCAACTCATCCAACCCCATGAGGGAACTCCCCACATGTGAGGAGACCACTGCAAAACAGAATTGCCTTATGTGTTGTTCTGAAACCAGAGGTTGTATTGCAATTACGCAATGCCAGCAACACTGACAATTTCACATTAAAGCGGTAGTAAACCCATCCATTTAACAGTTTAAAAACCAGTTACATTACCGGCTCGTGACGGAAATGTAACACTCCTATTGGTTGTGCTCTAAACCAAACTGTCAAACCATCCAATGGCTGGTGTCATAGCTGATCACATGTTCAGCATCATGGCAGTTGTAGATTAACCACTTCAGCCCCGGAAGGATTTCCAGCTTTAGGACCGGAGCCTTTTTGCGATTCGGCGCTGCATCGCTTTAACTGACAATTGCATGGTCGTGCGACGTTGTACCCAAACAAAATTTCCGTCCTTTTTTTCCCACAAATAGAGCTTTCTTTTGGTGGTATTTGATCACCTCTGCGTCATTTCTGATTGCCGCTATAAACAAAAGAAGAGCGACAATTTTGCAAAAAAAAACAAATTTCTTACTTTTTGCTAAAATACAAATACAAAAAAATTAAATTTTTTTCATCGGTTTTGGCCAATTTATATTCTTCCTCATATTTGTGATAAAAAAAATCGCAATCGGCGTTTATTGATCGGTTTGCGCAAAAGTGGTCGCGTTTACGGATGATGAGAATTTCTGGGGTTTTTATTGGTTTTTTATTTTTTACTAGTAATGGCGGCGATCTGCGATTTTTAGCGGTACTGCGATATTTCAGCGGACATGTCGGAACATTTTGACACTTTTTTGGGACCATTGGCATTTATACAGCGATCAGTGCTATAAAAATGCACTGATTACTGTGTAAATGCCATTGGCAGTGAATGGGGTTAACCTGCAGGGGGCGCTCTAAGGGTTAACTGTGTTCCCTGGGCGTGTTCTAACTGTATGGGGACTGCCCTAGCTGGGGAAGGGAAGCGATCACAGCTTCCATGTAGAGGAAGGCTGTGATCACAGCCCTTCCCCCTCTCACAGAACGGAGGTCCGTGTTTACTTACACGGACCTCCGTTCTTTCACTCCGGGGGGGGGCATCGCGGGTAGCCGGCGGAGATCGACTCCGCCGCACCCGCTCCCTGGCCCTCCCCGGACACGGTGAGCGCGCGGGCGTGCCTCCGGTGGCACGCGCGCGCTCACTGGGCTCGAACTCGCGGCCGCCGTCATATGAAGGCGATCTGCGTTACAGAGCCACTCTGTCGCCGTCAAATGCCGATCAGCCGTCGGCAAGAGGTTAAACAGAGGCCAAGATGCCAGCTTCCTTGGCTAAAAATTCTAGGAGGGTTTACTACCACTTTAACTTCACAGGAAAAAACTCCACAACCTAGAACTGTGTCCAAAATTCTAATTACATTGACAAAGAAAATTATATTTAAACGTAATATTAGGACTAACAATTCTATGGCTGGCTTGCAGTACCTTTACAGCCATCTATGTAATATTATGTATCATTGGTCTAATCAGTCTCAGTTGATCAAAGTCTGCTGAAACCTATAGTTTTTCAACAACTAGAGGGCTACAAGTTGCCCATGGCCGCTTCACTTTCTTTCATGTTACATTCCTACTGGGTGGCTAACAGTGCCAATTTAAATAGACACTACACCAGCCCCCGAAATAAGCCTTGCTTCTTTCCACAGTAAAGACTTTAAACTCGAAAACAGGTGCCCCATCATGTTTATTGTAACACCTGTTCAAATTGAAGTCTTTAGAGGGAAGGGATCAGTGAAACAGACTGTCTGAATGCTAGGAGTTGCACAAGTGTTTAAAATATTTTTAGGGCAACAACATAGTGGGAATTAAATATAAAATTATCTTTTATTATAGTAGTAGGCTGTTTTCTTTTATGGCCTCCACCTATACAATTATTTTTGATAAATCCTTACAGTCCGTTAAGGGAGAAGTATCCAAACATTGTTCTTTTATAGAATGTAAGACGGATATGTGAAATGGAGAGTTTTATTTTACGGAAATTTCATCAACAATTTGGATTGTTTGGTATCTCCACCCATGTTTTATTGGGTATGTTTTTGATGTGCTTCTTGATTCCAATCTATTTTAAATCAATAGATAACAAAAAAAAAAATATTAACTTTTTTGGTCAGCTAATATACAGTATTATTATTATTATTATACAGGATTTATATAGCGTCAACATTTTGCGCAGCGCTTTACAACATGGGGGCAGACAGTACAGTTACAATACAAATCAATACAATACAAATCAATACAGGAGGAATCAGAGGGCCCTGCTCGCTAGAGCTTACAATCTAGTATATCATTATGTTGCATATATGTGAACTAGCATCGTTAACCACTTGACCTCTGGAAGGTTTTATCCCCTTTATGACCGGACCATTCAGCACTGCACTGCTTTAACTGGCAATTGCTTGGTCATGCAACACTGTACCCAAATTAAATTAGCATTCTTTCTTCACACAAATAGAGCTTTCTTTTGGTGGTATTTGATTCATTTAATTTGATTTTTTAAATTAAAAAAAAAATGGAAAAAAAAACTATTTTTTCTACTTTCTGTTATGAAAACAAAATAAAAAAATCAAATTTCTTCAGAAATTTAGGCAGAAATGTATTCTGCTACATGTCTTTGATAAAAAAAATGTGTGTATTAACTGGTTTGTGTGAAAGTTATAGCGTCTACACACTGTGGTATACAGTATATAATGACATTTATGCAGCTTTTAAGCAGCTCTGACTTTCTAACTGCCTATTACATTTCTTGAGGCACTAAAATGCCTAACAAACACCCCTAAATGACCCCTGTTTAAAAAGTAGACACCCCAAGGTATTTGCTGAGAAGTACTCTAAAACACATTCTGCTACTTCTCTTGAGATACCATATGTGTGAGACTTTTTGGCAGCCTAGCCACATACAGGGGCCCAAAATCCAATGACCCCATTTTGGAAAGTAGACACACCAAGGTATTTGCTGAGAGGCATGTTGAGTCTTTGGAAGATCTTAATTTTTGCTACAAGTTTTTGGATAATTAATTTTTTATTTTTTTTTACTCAAAGTTATAATTTTACTGAAATATTCCTCACACACATCATGGGTAAACGTGGCATTGCACCCCAAAACACATTATTCTACTTCTCCTGATTATGGGAATACCACATGTGTGAGACTTTTTGTGAGCCTAGCCGAGTACCGGGGCCCAAAATCTAATGAGCACCTTTAGGCTTTACGGGCGTAACTTGTGCATTTGATTTCCTAACTACTTATCAACGTTTCGGGGGCCAGGATCGTACAAACACCCCCCAGATGCCCCTTTTTGGAAAGTAGACGTTCCACGGTATTTGATAAGAGGCATGGTGAGTATTTTGCAGTTCTCATTCTCATCATCTCATAAAGTTCCAAAGAGAACACTAATGAGTTTTTTGATGCATTTTGCAGAAATGCAGGGAATTTGTTTAACATGGGTTCCTATGGAGCATGTTCACATCACTGCATTTTTGTGCCTCTCAGTTTTTGGAAAGGGTCGCGGACTTCAACATTTTGCATGTAATAGACTTCAATGGGCATGCAAGAAAAACACAAGTGCTGCATTTTTTATGCGTTTTACTGCGATCTTGTTGCGATTTTAAAATGATTTGTGTTTTGCATTTTTAAATCTGCCTAGCAACAAAATTTCCTCCAAAAAAAGTAAATAAATAAAAAAATTGGAAACCGCAAATCGCTGCAAAATCCGCGGTTAAAAACACAGAAAGCACCGCAAAAAGCACTGAAAAAAACGCTGAAAAGCAAAATGCATTGATGTGAATCGAGCCTCAGATGGGCAGCCATGGGGTAGGTAAAAACAATACAGCTATACAGTGCTGTACACATGCCGCAGCTGCATTGCTTTGCTTTGTGGCCATGGCATTTTTAACCCAGGGTGCAGAGTTTGACAGGTGTACAGGTGGCATTGCCTGTCAAACGCCCATCAATTTCAAAAGGCCTGCACAACAACTGCAAGTGCGGTCCCCACAATGTAAAATTGCAGCTTGGCAATTTAAAAACGTGTAAAAAAAAACAGGCATTCAGAAGGCAGCTATACCACCCTATAATAGATGCAATCCCTTCTGAGTCCCGCTGTCAGAATACAAATACACAGCGGGGAGGATTTCCTCATCCACCTCGAAAAACTGAGTAATGTGTTGCCAGCTTAACTCCACTATTGTTGTGATAAAACAATCCCTTCTGGATGATCTACACTCACCGGCCACTTTATTAGGTACACCTGTTCAATTGCTTGGTAACACAAATTGCTAATCACTCAATCACATGGCAGCAACTCAATGCATTTATGCATTTATACGTGGTGAAGACCACTTCCTGAAGTTCAAACCGAGCATCAGAATGGGGAAGAAAGGGGATTTAAGTGACTTTGAACGTGGCAAGGTTGATGCTGCCAGACGGGCTGGTCTGAATATTTCAAAAACTGCTGATCTATTGGGATTTTCACACACAACCATCTCTCGGGTTTACAGAGAATGGTCCAAAAAAGAGAAAATATCCAGTGAGCGGCAGTTGAGTGGAGGAAAATGCCTTGTTGATGTCAGAGGTCAGAGGAGAATGAGCAGACTCGTTACAGATGATAGAAAGGCAACACTAACTCAAATAACCACTCATTACAAAGCAAGGTATGCAGAATACCATCTCTGAATGCACAACACATGGAACCTTGAAGCAAATGGGCCACAGCAGCAGAAGACCACACCGAGTGCCACTCCTGTCAGCTAAGAACAGAAAACTGAGGCTACAATTCACACAGACTCACCAATACTGGACAATAGAAGATTGAAAAAACCTTGCCTGGTCTGATGAGTCTCGATTTCAACTGCAACATTCAGATGGTAGGGTCATTGTTTTTTTTTCCTTCATCAACCCCTTTAAAAGTCAGCAGCTACAAAAAGTGTAGCTGCTGACATTTAATAAGTAGTTATTCACCTGGCCCTTGGTCCAGCGTTGTGGCCGCCCAATGCATCACTCCTCTCCCCCTTCCCTCCGTGGTGCCAGTTTAGCAAGTGTGCCGTGAATGGCCGGGCAATCTTCTGGGACCTGTGACGTGTCCCAGAAGATTGCCGGGAGGGAGGGGGAGAGGTGAAATTCCTTCCAGTTCCACTGAGCCAGGAGAGGAAGTGGGAGCTGGGACCCTGTGAAAAAAAATGACATGCCCATTGTGGCATATCAGGGGGTCACCTACACTTAAAGTGGTTGTAAAGCCGCGTCCACCCCCCCCCCCTAAAAAAAAGAAAACCTGCAAAGCAAAAGCATAATGAGCTAGTATGCAGCGCATACTAGCTCATTATGAAGCACTTACCTTGGAACGCAGCTGTTGCAGTGGTCTCGGCACACCGCTGTGACCGGCGACATCATTCTTCCGGGTCTGGGGCCCCGTCCAATCACAGCGCGGAGCCCGCGCTGTGATTGGCGGAGCTGCACTGACTTCACTCACGCATGCGCACGGGAGCCATCATTTACGACACGAATACAGAAGAAATGGCACCCTGGGATACCACGGGTGCCGATTCTTCAGTGCTCATGTGCCTATGACATCGGCACATGCAGATACAGGGGAGATCTCCTAAACCGTACAGGTTTAGGAGATATTTCCTGGACCTACAGGTAAGCCTTATTGTAACAACATAAAAGTATTTGTTGCGCTGTAAACATGTAAGTACAAAAAAACATTCAGTGCAAGGGGTTCAAGTGAAGAACCCAAAATAATGTGCAAAACAATTATAAAGTGCAAAATATGTGCAAAAGTGCATAATGTAATTTTAGCAGCTTTCAGCCATGAGCCATGCAGTAGTCACTTCATATATGAAGACAATAGTCCCAGGTATCACCATAGGGAAGGGAGGGGGTGATAACACAGTAAGTGAAGAATGGGGGCACCCAGAATCCACTGAAATTCCTTCTTGTTCTCCACCACCACCAGCCAAGTAGACACCTCCAGTGATAAGGGGGTAAGTAGAGACTCTTTCCAGAGTTTGCAACCCACTATCGCTAGTAAGGGTCAGAAAACGCTAGCAGACATAACCCTCTGCAGGGTATAAATGATGGTAGGTAAATCCAAGGCTCTGTATCCGGTGAGGTAGCACAGCTCAGCAGTGTTCAACGAACCTCCGTATTAGACAAGCGACCATAATCCCAGACAGACTCCCCCAGTGTATGCCATATAAAACATGAAGGCCATATAGCGTAATACCATAAGGAGATTTTTATTCAATCAAGGTAAACCAAGTGTAATATAAATTAAACAGTATTGCGCTAAAAAAAACTCCGTGCAGCAGCAACATATAGTGTGATAATAACACCAAAAACAAAATATATATTAAAACAGTTGCGCTAGAACAAATGAGTGAAAAGGTGATAAATAACAAATGTGATCAAAATTATATAAGTGAAGAAAATTGTCCAAAAAATATAAATATATAAAGATGAATGGGTGGAATACCCCCTTAAGGTCCAATGTCCACTCAATAGGTTTAGAAGAAGCTTATGACAAATGATCCCAAAAAAAAGGGGGCACACAGAAAAAAAGCCAAGATCCAACACCATGCAGTTTGTGAGAAGGAATATGTAAATTGCTGGTTTTCACATTCAGATCCACCGAATAGGTAGGTAAGCCTCCACCGATGATGTGCACACCTCTAGATTAATACCAGAGGTCGTGGACTTACTATCACTAGCAAGTCACATGCACTGGCAGAAAATAACCCTCTGTATATCAAGCGGAAAGATCCTCTCTTTCTAATGGACAAGCGACTATAGTGGAAGACAGCCTCTCTCCAGCCCAGATGTTCATTCATATAAATTTCCAAAGAAGCATCATCATGAAAAGGAGAAGAGTCTCATAGCGTAATTCTATTTTACCAAGGTTTATTGCATAAGACAAAATGGGTACTCACATAAAAACGATCATTAAAAGCATTTGAACAAGCCGGCATTCAAATAAAAACAGCTTTCCCGTTCCTCTCGAACGTGTAGGCGTGGTGACGTCAGTCGAAGCTCCGCCCATCATTTGTCATAAGCTTCTTCTAAACCTATTGAGTGGACATTGGACCTTAAGGGGATATTCCACCCATTCATCTTTATATATATATATTTTTTGGACAATTTTCTTCACTTATATAATTTTGATCACATTTGTTATTTATCACCTTTTCACTCATTTGTTCTAGCGCAACTGTTTTAATATAGAAGGTAAACCAAGGTACTCACAAACTCCAGATAAAATGCGAGCATGAACAAGATAAAACATATGTCTGCTAGCGTTTTCTGACCCTTAC
The DNA here is from genome assembly GCA_018402905.1 of Glandirana rugosa. Lineage (NCBI taxonomy): Eukaryota > Metazoa > Chordata > Amphibia > Anura > Ranidae > Glandirana > Glandirana rugosa. The sequence goes on along the minus strand of BLSH010561636.1, from coordinate 563,528 downwards.
TAGCGATAGTGGGTCGCAAACTCTGGAAAGAGTCTCTACTTACCCCCTTATCACTGGAGGTGTCTACTTGGCTGGTGGTGGTGGAGAACAAGAAGGAATTTCAGTGGATTCTGGGTGCCCCCATTCTTCACTTACTGTGTTATCACCCCCTCCCTTCCCTATGGTGATACCTGGGACTATTGTCTTCCTATATGAAGTGACTACTGCATGGCTCATGACTGAAAGCTGCTAAATTTACATGATGCACTTTTGCACATATTTTGCACTTTATAATTGTTTTGCACATTATTTTGGGTTTTTCACTTGAACCCCTTGCACTGAATGTTTTTTTGTACTTACATGATTACAGCGCATCAAATACTTTTATGTTGTTTATGTTTATGGTGGAATATCGCACTATTTTTGTTGCAGCTTTCCTAAATTCTGAGCGCGGTATATTCTTTTCTATTTGGAAGCCTTATTGTAGGCTTAAAGTTACCTGTAATTTAAAGTGGTTGTCATGACTTGACAACCACTTTAACGCAGCAGTTACACTTTTGGATGGAACTCCGCTTTAATACATAGCATGCATTAAGGTTAACATTTTGAGACTTTAAAATCCCTTTCATTTCCACTTTAACATTCTGGCCAATGAAATGAATAAACTCCCAAGCACTTGACACGCCTAAACAAGTTTGAAAAATGCAGCTTAGGTGCATTTTTGAAGCTGCTTTTCTTCAGCCAGGAGAAAAGCGTTTACAAGAGCCCTAGTACGCATGTACCCAAACTGAACCACCAAATTCTGTTTTTGATGTAACCCGTTGCCTTTAAATAAATAAACAATTTTTCCTTTTCTGTAACCCCCAGAATGCGTTACCTTAGACAGCTGCCTCATTAAAGACCAACACCTGCATTCAAAATCATTGGAGAGCAAAGAAAAATGGATTTTGGCTTGTGTCAGGTATAATCTTTCATTATTCTCTTTGTCCCCTCAGTGATATGACATTGTATGTGGCGAAATGAGCAATGTTGACATGACATGACACAAGGAGTGATGGAGATGCGGGGAGGCAGGTGAATGTCAATTTTCCCACAGCGAGCCCGTCACTTGGGAAAATGATGAGGATGATTCCCAGCAGCTGCAAGGTGACTCCTCTGTCACACACTTAAAATGCACCTGACACCCTTATTACAGCTGTGCTATGGAGACACCGGCATTTTATTACATTGCGGTAATGAATGATTCATTACCTGTTTACTTCAAACACCCGTATTATTTATTAATTCTGGTACCTACAGTTCATTTATTGACTTTTCAAAATAAACGAATGAAAAGGAACAGGAAGAATGGAAACGCCAGTAGGCTTGTAGCTTCTTCATCCAAGGAACTAGCCTAACGCATTTAGATGTTTCATACATTTAGTATACAGACCTTTATTTTCTATAGTTTTGTCTTTTATTCTCTGCATTTTATTTTTTATTTTCAATCCACAGCTTGAATTCGCTTCTCTCACACAGCATTATCTTCAGCAAACCTATTTCGCTAGGAGGAGATGACGTTGCATTTTTTGTATGGTAGAGCCAGGGTATAGCTCAAATGGTAGGACTTAGTTCCAACATGGAGCAGCAGAAAAGGACTGCCATGTATTTGACTATGGGGCCTAAGGTGACAAGGGTGGCAGGTTGCACAATTCCCACCCAAGCACCCTTGGTGGTGGAGACAGGGACTGCAAGGTAGCTGGAACAGCGAAATTGAGGTTGGAAGCGCAGGGATTCACCAAGTAGAAATATGGAGTCAGGTCACAAGCTGGGTTCAGCAGCAGCTAAGCATATAGATACAGGATCACGATCAGGTTCCAGGTCAGGGACAGGCATGAGTTGGCAACATGGTGGCAGTGAGGTACAAAGTTGGGAGGCAGAATCTTGATCAAAAGTCCAGACAAGGTCGATAGAAGGGTCAGACATAGCAGGATGAGCAGCAAGGCCAGTTTTCAGGAATACAGGAATAAGGACTAAAGATTATCCAGCAATGATGCTAGACAGACCTCCGGTTTAAATAGGCTGCTGGGCACCAGGATCTGTGACATGGCATGGGTGTATGCATGCTTTATGTGTCTTGTTAAACTCCAATGCTCACAAGTATTTGCATGTGTATGTACATAGAAATTTGAAAACGTGACTTTGTAGGCAATGCCAGACAGTCAAGTGCAGTAACATACGCCGGAGCGCTTCCTCCATCACATGCCGCCGACTTAAGTAGGTGTTGCCCGGATGGCGGAATGTAATTTCCGGGAAGAACCAGGAAGTCAGCGGTGCTTGCATCTGTCAGATACGGTGATACCGACTCAATACTTCACCACCATCATACAGGAGAAACCCCCAGTGGTGGGAGAGGAGATTGCACCCAAGATGATATTGGGAATTGCCACAAAAATGCCCAATAGGACAAAGAGAGAGAGACCAAAGGGGCACAGTATTCCCCCACTCCAACCCATCACAAAGTAATGGGTCGTGTGGGGACCACCTGTGCCGGGACGGTTTGGACAGTGATGCACCGTGGAGGAAACAAAACGGCAGCAAGTGCAAAAATTCCCCACCAGCAATTTTTGCAAAAAGTATAACAATCATGAAATTAAATAAATAATGAATGAAAGCAATATAAAAATCCATTTCAAAGGGGAACATGATATAGAAAAAAATTACATACAGAACTATCAGGTGTTGATTGGGGTACACTGATTTTTTTCCTCCAAGTATTTGCATGTCTCTGTGCATGCACAGGAAAATGAACACAGCCAGCATGTACCTGCTTGGGGTTGGGGGCTCATCCGGGATGCAGGAAATGATGTAAAAGTGTATGCAACAAACAAAACTTTTTTTTTTTTTTTTAGAGTTGAGAAGGGTTATATCCTTGTCCAGAACATGTATATCAGAGACTGTGGATTTGGCATATCAATAGTTCATGGTTAAAGAAAGTAAAAAAAGTTGATATGGAGTGCAGTAGTTCTGGTGCGGGTATCCCTTATCTACATAGTTAGTCAGATTGAAAAAAAGACACCTGCTTCAACCCACAGAGAAAATATAAATACATAGAAAACTTCTATAAACAAAATTTCTATACCCAGATTTGATCTAGAGGAAGGCAAAAAACAAACAAACAATAAAGCATGGTTCAATTTGCTCCAGTGGGGGAGAAAAATCCTTCCTTATCCCCTAGGAGGCAATCCCTGTTATTTCCTATAAATGTTAGTGTCCAGTTACATGTTGTGCATTTAGGGATGCACCCGGCTCTTTTTTAAAACAATTTACAGAGCTGGACAGAACCATTTCATGAAGGAGTCTATTCCTCATTTCGACAGCTCTTACTGTGAAGAAGCCTTTCTGTATTTGGAGGTAAAATATCTTTCCCTCCAGACATAAAGCGTGCCCCCCTTGTTCTCTGTGATGACCTTAAAGTGAAAAACACTACACCAGGGGTAGGCAACCTCGACCCTCCAGCTGTGGTGAAACTACAAGTCCCATGAGACATTGCAAGACCCTGACAATCACAGGCATGACTGCTAGAGTCAGAGGCATGATGGGATTTGTAGTTTCACTACAGCTGGAGTGCCAAGGTTGCCTAACCCTGCTCTACACCAAATTCACTATATGGACCACTTATGTATTTATACATGTTGATCATATCCCCCCTTAAAGTGTTACTAAACACAGTAATATGAAAATAGTTAATCTGCCTCCCCCCACAGTGCTCACAGCTTGTAAATCTTCTTTTTACATTAAAATACTGCCTCTATATACCTTTTGGGATGATCTGTATACCACGGTTTCCTGATAACCTGCACAGTTTGTCCATAGCTGTGTGTTCAAGTAGGAGGAGATTTCCACTACAGCCTGAATACACGTCCACATGTGTGATGTCAATATCATGTGACCTGTACAGTTTAACAGAAACAGGAAATGTTCTATCCAGCATAAGAGAGCAAACTGAGCATGTGCAGCTTTACCACCCTGCTGTGTATTATATGGACTTGCCCAGATTGACAGTGCATGAGGGAAGAATCTATGCATACAGGATAAAACAGACTTCTTTACACAATGCAGAGGATTAACCCCTTAAGTTCCACAGTGAGTATAACAGCCATGTCATGCTGTATATACAGACTGATCTTGCTGTTGTGGGTTTAGTAACAGTTTAAGTTCAACTAATCTTTCCTCATAGCTGAGCTCCTCCATGCTACTCTACACTTTCTCCAGTTCCCCAATATCCTCTTTGTGAATTGGAGCCCAAAACTGAACTGCATATTCCAGATGAGGTCTTACTAATGATTTGTTCAAATGATGTCTCTCTCTCTGGAGTCTATACCTCTTTTTATACAATATTATTTTTTTTTTTGGCGATAGAAACTACAGCTTGGCATTGCGTGCTATTATTAAGTCTATGATCTACCAGACCAACCAGATCCTTCTCCACCATTGATTCCCCCTGCTGTTCTAGGGTATCCAGAGTTTAGAATCCATGTGTAAAACATTTATTGTGAAAGCCAGACCAGAGATCTAAAGCTGACCATGCACTGACCAAATTTCAGACAGTTTCTGATGAACCAGCCGAAATTTGAGCAGTGGATAACCCTGCCAGCACCCTTCTGACCAACATCCCTCTATCCGAAAATTGAAAGAGTCAAGTGGATAATTCCTGGCCAAAGTGTGACTGCAGCCAATCAGTCCTTCTAGAGAAGGAAGTGAAGGGGCATCGCCCTAATTGGACACAGATGGTAAAAATGACCTAACAGGGGTTTTGATCATTACCCTCTCTACCCAAAACAAAAATGTTTTGGCTATAAACAAATGTTATTAATGATAATTGCAGGCACCATGCGGTACTCGTTTTTTGGCTGCATTGTTAGTGTGCTGCTTTTATACCTGTCAGGTTTATGATAAAGTGCCTCATTAAAAAAAAAAAAAAATATATATATATATATATATATATATATATATATATATTCTGTATATAGGGTAAATGTAAGCTTTGGATATGAGTAAAGACTGAGGTAGCAGTTGGGCAGGTTTAGTGCCAAAATCAGGTAGGTAAAACAGTGTAAAAAGTTTTGGAGGGATGTAGGTAATATGTTGAGTCAGTTGCAAAAGTCTTACTTAAAAAATGCTGGGAGCGCATATTGAAAGTTCTACTGCGTTGCCCACCTACAACTCATGACCTTAGTGGTGGTACCATCTTGCTGCCAAAATGCATTTAATCACCAATATTGTATCTGATTTCACTTGTGAGATTGGAGTATGCCTGTCCAATCACAAGCCAAGCTGTCCCTGATCCATATACAGTACATGAGATACAAACATTTTTAGAACACTTAAAGTGGACTTTAAAAATTAAAGAGTAACTCCACTTTTGTTGAGAAAGAAACATTCTCCTCTGGGTGATCTACACTATATTACCAAAAGTATTAGGACATCTGCCTTTACACGCACATAAACTTTCATGACATCCCACTCTTCGTCCGTAGGGTTCAATATTCAGTTGGCGCACCCTTTCCAGCTATAACAGATTCAACTCTTCTGGGAAGGCTGTCCACAAGGTTTAGGAGTGTCTATGGGAATGTTTGACCATTCTTCCAGAAGTGCATTTGTGAGGTCAGGCACTGATGTTGGATGAGAAGGCCTGGCTCGCAGTCTCTGCTCTAATTCATCCCAAAGGTGTTCTATCGGGTTGAGATCAGGACTCTGTGCAGGCCAGTCAAGTTCCTCCACCCCAAACTAGCTCATCAATGTCTTTATGGACCTTGCTTTGTGCACTGGCCCAAATCATTTGGTGGAGGGGGGATTATGGTGTGGGGTTGTTTTTCAGGGTTGGGTTTGGCCCCTTAGTTCCAGTGAAGGAAACTCTTAAGTCGTCAGCATACCAAGATATTTTGGACAATTTCATGCTCCCAACTTTGTGGGAACAGTTTGGGGATGGCCTCTCCCTGTTCCAACATGACTGCGCATGGAAGAATGGTCAAACATTCCCATAGACACTCCTAAACCTTGTAGACAGCCTTCCCAGAAGAGTTGAAGCTGTTATAGCTGCAAAGGGTGGGCCAACTCAATATTGACCCCTACGGGCTAAGACTGAGATGCCATAAAAGTTCATGTGTGTCTAAAGGTAGGCGTCACAATACTTTTGACAGTATAGTGTATATACATTTCAAGGATTTTACAAATTTTGCAGATTCCTACCTTTTGTTATTCTGATGAAATAGCTGTTTGTTTCGCTGGGTCCATGTGGAAAATTAATGTGAATGGGAGTGATTTTATAATTGTCAATCAGCTGCTGCACTTGCAGGATTCTAATGAGGAAGTATCAGGGCCTGCATTGTGATTTCCCTTTGGGAGTATCTCACCAAAAATGACATTTTTGTCGCAAGAGATGCCCAAAATCAGACTTGTATCTTAGGCAGACTAAAGGGAAAATCAGTGACCCAATCACACAAGCAGAAAATTACATTTCTGGGGTGCGTCCTGTATACACCTCCAGGTTGCCATATTGCATTTTACAGAAAATTCAGCGGTTGCAGATTGAAAACGAAAGGTCATTTTTAATATCATTGAATTACAATATCACTTATGTAGCAATTATATATGCCACAATATTTTTTTTCATTTGCTCTTCTTTTTCACAAAAGTGGAGTTACCCTTTAAAAATGGCTTTATCCTTCTAACCCTATCAGTTTGGGGTAATAAGACCCTTTTAAAGAGTAAGACATAGGGCACATTAGTCCAGCACATGCAAGATGCAAAGAAATATGAGCACTTTTACGCAGCCCTATTAACTACAGTATGTCTAGAAATCATTAGGAGACTTCACGAAGCTTGCTTGTCATGATTGACATCCCCGCTTCCCCTGGGAATTTTCAGCAGTCATGTATTATTTCACTGACCTATATGATAGACAAGCGATCAAAATAATGAAAACGATACAACCACAGGGGCAGCTGATGTTCTGCCATCAAGGTCACCCCAAGCCCTCACCTTCTGCCTTTGCAACACATTAAACAAGGTGACAACATATAGAAGATCGGTGCACCTGTATAACACAGAACGCGGGGAGATATCAGCAAGGTCTTGTCTGTTGCATAATTGTAGCTGTAGCAAGGATTATATTCATCTCTCTTACAACTTTTTAACAGAAGGTTTTTTTTGTTTTTGTTTTTTTTTTTAACAGAAAGCTCTCTTACAACTTTAGAGTTTGTTTACACCAGCGGTAGCCCTTTGAAGAGCAATCTGCAATGGATTGCTTTTCACAGGGTGAGGAGGCATTGGGGTTGATCTACTAAAGGCAAATAGACTGTGCACTTTGCAAAGTTGCAGGTGCCCTCTGCAAGTGCAGTTGCTCCAGAGCTTAGAAAATGAGGTAAAGCTTCACTTTGCAAAGAATACCCAATCACATACAAGGAAAAAAAAAACAGCATTTTTGTCTGCACATGATTGGATGATGGAAGTCAGCGGAGCTTCCCCTCATTTACTAAGCTCTGGAGCAACTTCACTTTGCAAAGCGCACAGTCTATTTGCCTTTAGTAAACCAACTCCATTATGTTACTCCTCACTGCCTGCTTTAACCCCTAAAATCCAGCACCACCACACTGCAACCGCTTGCCTGTGGCCCTATTTGCCGATTGCGAGGGGATGGAACATTTTTGCTGCACCGCAGTGTATTACAGCTGCGGCACATGTATACCCATCTACAGCTGCCTTTGCAGCTTAAGGAGGGCATTGAAACCACGGCTCAACCTCCTATCTCTATTGCCCCAACTGCAAGTGTAAACTGTGTATAGAGAAAAAAATGAAAGAACTTAATAAAAAGGCGTGGTGTAATAACTACTAAACGAAAGAAAAAAATGAAAAAAACTTTTCTGATTTATATTTCTTTCATTTGTTTAGTAGTTATTATACCACGCCTTTTCCTGAAGAAGCCTGTATGGCGAAACATGTTGAAATAATAGTGTGGAAATAACAATGTAACCAAAAGGCATTGTCATCCACCTTTGACTTATGACAATATATGGATGTATTAATGTATTTAACTTTATTCTTGTGGTTTAATAAACATTACTGTATTTAAGAAATTTTGGTACATTTCTCTGTCTATCAAGCACCTGTAAAGTCCTGCATCTTACTATTCTTAAGTACTTAGTAAAAAATTAAACCCACAAATTAAAGGAGATTTATAATAAGGTTTATATTATAAATAAATATTTATATTTTTGCAAGGTTACAAAAAGGATGTATGTACAGTACTATACGTGTGGGATCCCTATGGAAGCTGCAAATCACTATAGTAGGCACCACTACTCCAGTGATCACTGCTAGCTTTCAAGCGGCTGTGCTGCTGCATAGTGAACATAGAAGGTAGCTCATGTGGCACAGGTGCCAATCAGAGAACAATTGCTTTTTCTCAATGAGAAATCAATGACAATCTGCCGCAGCTGGATTAGAGATGGGAAGGCCTGGAAAAAAAACTGAAAACATTTAAAAAAAAAAGGTGTTTTTTCCATTTTTTTCAAAGCCAAAATTTGGGAAAAAAGGGAAGTGTGAAATATGTTATTTTACCATGATAAATAATATATCTATGACATGGTATTCAAAATTTATAATAAAGACCTCAACAAAAGACTTGTGAGATGTTATACCTGTATAAAGTCTTAAATTATTGCAAGTTCTTTGAGCCAAAGACAAGAAAATCCTGGAATTCAATTCAAGTAGCACTGTAATTCTCAATGCAGTTTTCAAACAATAGGAATATGCATTTCCGCCACTAGGGGGTACCTCAGGGGAGAGGCTCCAGTTTAGTTTGCTTATGAGCTCCATTTTGTACTTCCTACATTTGGGTGATTGTTGGTATAGTTTCTGTCCTTTTAGTCCAGTGGTTCTCAACTCCGGTCCTCGGGACCCACTAACGGGCCAGGTTTGCAGGATAACTGAAATGCATCACAGGTGATCTCATTTGCTGCTCAGTGATTGCAGTATTCTGGTCTGCATCTCCCCAAGGTAATACTTAAAATCTGGCCTGTTGGTGGGTCCTGAGGACCGGAGTTGAGAACCACTGTTTTAGTCCTTAACCACTTGAATATAGGACGTTTATACCCCCTTCCTTACCAGACCAATTTTCAGCTTTCAGCGCTCTCACACTTTGAATGACAATTACTCTCTCATGCTACACTGCACCCAAACAAAATTTGTGTCATTTTTTTCACACAAATAGAGCTTTCTTTTGGTGGTATTTAAGAAGCTCTGGGTTTTTTATTTTTTGCGATATAATTGAAAAAAGTGCGAAAATTTTGAAAAAAAAACAATTTTTTTTTAGTTTCTGTGATAAAATTTTGCAAATAAGTAATTTTTGTTCATAAATTTTGGCCAAAACCTATACTGCTACCTATCTTTGGTAAAAATAACCCAAATAAGTGTATATTATTTGGTCTGTGTGAAAGTTATAGAGTCTACAAGCTATGGTGCAAATCATTGAAAATTGATCACACCTGATGCACTGATGGCCTATCTCATTTCTTGAGGCCCTGAAATGTCAGGAAAGTACAAATACCCCCCAAATTACCCCTTTTTGAAAAGTAGACATTCCAAGGTATTTAGTAAGAGGCATGGCGAGTTTTTTGAAGTTGTACTTTTTTCCCACAATTCTTTGGAAAATTAAGAAATTATTATTATTTTTTTTTTTTTTGCACAAAATTGTCAAAACAACAAGTTATTTCTCACACACAGCATATGCATACTTCCAATTACACCCCAAA
>BLSH010561636.1:537606-552252 GCA_018402905.1 Glandirana rugosa | reverse complement strand
TTAAATGTCGTGTGTGATTAAAACCATCGTAATAATAATTAAACCTTACATACATGGAATGATTTCTTGTTAGTTATAAAAAGTAGTAAAGTAAGGTATTTCGTAAATAATATAGAAATCCCGTGGAGACTGTACGGTCCTACAAAAAACAGTAGGAACATCGTAAACCTTTTATTATAAAGAAGAGTGTTATGGTTAAATGACTCGTCTGATATCCATTTGTAATACGACACTACCACCTCTTGTAATTAACCTTAGTAAATTTACAATTTTGGGCCCGCAGTAGCGGCGAGAAGCGGAGGACGTCATATGACGTCCTCCCGGATCGACAGCCAGTCCCTGCCGACGTCATTTTACTATGCGTCGGTAGGGAACTGGTTAATTAACAGGTAAGAGGGTAAATGTGTTTGAGAAATCAGTTTTAACATTTAAATGATTCCAATTAATGTTCTCCACCATCACAGCATAATGTTTACCTATAGTCTGCTCAGTAAATTGGTATTGTGAGAAGAAATATTATTTTCCAAATGCTACAAGGATGACAAAAAACATCCTGGCATGTCAGAGGTGCCCTAAAGATATAATAAATGCTTTATGGAATGAAATGATGAAAAATATTGATTGTTCTTTAGTAAGGTACATACATTCCAAATTAATAATAATGCTACCAAAATTAGTGTGTGCTGTAAATTGCCTCCAACATTGCTTTTACTTCTTCTTGCCAGAGGCAGCCATTTTGCTGAAGCCCAGAGCCCCTGAGCAGCAGTAAATCTTTAGCCTGACAGCAGTTTGGCCTGCAGTGGCTCTAGTTGTTAGCACAGTGCCCAAAATAGAAAGCAACTGAGCATGTGCAGGATGAGACAGTGTATTACTGGATTTTAAACAGCATAGGCACTTATTTTTGATCAACCAATGACATAATTGGCTGTTAGGATTCCAGCGGCTGGAGTTTCTTCTCTGCAACATTCTATCGACTCCGTATGGTAATTCACTCTCTGCAGTAGCTGATTCATTGCAGCTTCATCTATTGGTCATAACAAGCTATTTTCCTGATTCACTCTATTCTTAATAATGGAAAATATTTAAACTGCTGAGAACATAGCCTATGAATGTCTATTTTTGCCCTCATTTGGATGGATGTACATGCAGTTTCGTAGGATGAATAGCTCTCCTACATTTTATTTCATCTTCTGGTTGAATGTTCTCAGCCTTTAGCTTTTTTCCTATTTTTCCCTCTTGGTTAAATGTTTCTTTACACTTCTGGTAAAATATTCTTAAGGGTATGTCCTCTTAGGATCGAATGTAGGAGAATGTTGCATTCACGCTGCGAAAGGCAATAAGTAGAAACTGACATTTCCAAATGTTACAAACATTATGGGTAGTATTTGTTACTTTTGAAATGCTGTGTAGAACCCTCCCAGCATAGGATGCTGGGAAAAATTTAGTTTTTGGCTCCTTCTGCAATCATGGGAGCAATGACTGTTTGTTCTGGGCTGACCAGGGTCTCACAGGCTCAGGGTTTGATTGCTTCCCCCACCTCTGGAAGAAGTTTCCAGAGCTTAGGGTGGGAGATTCAAATCAGCCGCCCAAAATATTTATCGGGTTCCAGACAATCCCTGGAGAGGAGTGTCCAGAAGGGGGCTGGAATGGAGATAAATAGTAAGAGAAGGGTTCCCTCTCTTCAGGAAGGTTCCAGAGATGCAGGGCTGCTGTTGCCAGGCAGCCCATGGACCATGCAGCTGCTCTAGAAGGCCTCAGAAGTGTCAGGAGTGAAAAGACTTGGCAGCAGAACCACACCACCAGTGCTCTGGTCCTGATAGGCGACATATCACTCACTGGGTTGTGTCCGGAGGAAACTGGAAGCCAACAGCTGTCCTGGGGACTTGTGAGTAGTGACAATAAGTTGGTCCTGCAGTGGCTACCGCTTACTGTCCTTGCTGCAATGTACTCAAGCATTCAAAAGACTTGCCACATGGCCTTCAGCTGTGAGGTCCTAGACTGCCCAGTATTTACCAATACTGAAGATAGACACTCTTGCCAAGGAGATTTGCTATATGGTCTTTAGCTGCGAGGCCCTAACCTGTTAAAGTCTCACCTCATGGTCCTTAGCTGTGAGGGTTGGACTGTCCATTATCTACTATTACAATGGAACCTTGGATTCCGAGCATAAGCCGTTCCAGGAGAATGGTTGTAATCCAAAGCACTTGTATATCAAAGCAAGTTTCCCCATAGGAAACAATGGAAACTCAGATAATTCGTTCCACAGCACTGCTTGTCAATGCAGTACTGTATGTGGCCAGAAGTTCGGGGGCACCTGGTGTATGCAATACCTTATGTGGCCAGAGGTGTGGTGTGGCTGGTGAGCCTCTGAGACACTCGGAAACATTTGGAAATGCTTGGGAACTGTTTACACTTTCATTATCTCCGAATGCTTCCGAGGGTCTCCTAGGCTCACCAGCGCTCCGGCACCTCTGACCACATGTGGAATTGCATGCACAGAGGCTTAATCTTGCTCTTTTTGTGAGACAACGCTTGCAAACCTAGTGAGGATTTAAAAAAAAAAATGCTCAAAATGCTCATTAACCATGTTACTTTTAAACCAAGGTTCTACTGTATATGCAAAATAACTTTGCTTTATGGTTTTCAGCTGTGATGTGTTAGCCTACTCAGAAAGCCACCCTATGATCCTCAATTGTGGGAGCCCTAGACAATTCAACTTCTGTACTTGTTTAACCACTTCAGCCCCGGAAGGATTTCCCAGTTTAGGACCAGAGCACTTTTTGCAATTCGGCACTGCGTCACTTTAACTGACAATTGCGCAGTCATGTGACGTTGTACCCAAATTTTGTACCCAATTTGCGTAATTTTTTCCCCACAAATAGAGCTTTCTTTTGGTGGTATTTGATCACCTCTGCGTCATTTCTGATCACCGCTATAAACAAAAGAAGAGCGACAATTTTGAAAAAAAAAACCCCAATATTTCTTACTTTTTGCTATAATACATGTCCAAGAAAAATATAAAAAAACTTTTATTTCATCGGTTCTGGCCGATTTATATTCTTCCTCATATTTTTGGTAAAAAAAAATCGCAATCAGCGTTTATTGATTGGTTCGCGCAAACGTTGCAGTGCTTACAAATGATGAGAATTCATTTATGGGTTTTTTTTTATTTTTTATATTTTACTAGTAATGGCGGCGATTTGCGATTTTTATCGGGACTGCGACATTGCAGCAGACATGTCGGACCATTCTGACACTTTTTTGGGACCATTGGCATTTATACAGCGATCAATGCTATGAAATGCACTGATTACTGTATAAATGTCACTGGCAGGGAAGGGGTTAACCTGCCGGGGACGCTCTAAGGGGTTAACTGTGTTCCCTGTGTATGTTCTAACTGTATGGAGGCTGGTCTTCCTGGGGGAGGGGAGGCGACGGCGTTTCGCGATAATGAGCCAAGTTGTCGCTGTCAAGCCATGGTGGGCGGTCGGCAACTGGGTAAAAAGAAGAATGTACTCCAACTGCTATGATTTGCATGGTTTTGAGTATCCCATGCCCTAATCCAGTGGTTCTCAACTCCGGTCCTCAGGATCCACCAACAGGCCAGGTTTACAAGATAACTGAACATCACAGGTGATATCAATTGCTGCTCAGTGATTGCAATATTCTAGTCTGCATCTCCCCAAGGTAATACTTAAAATCTGGTCTGTAATGCCTCGTACACACGGTACGACGATCGTACGAACGATCGTCTCAAATCGTATGCTGCATAATGTAACTTGCATACTGACTGCACTACACGATCGTACGACCACGGAAAGAACGTTCAGGTGCATGTAATTAGCATCCGGCCGTTCCTGACTTCTGAGCATGCGTGTTTTGCACAATACAACTTTGTTGTACCAACTGCTCTGTACACACGATACAACAGTCGTATGACCGCTTGTTGGTACGACCAAGTTTTCTAGTCTGCTCATACAACTCCCCTTGTACGACCGTCATATGTCGGCTGTTCTAATCACGCATACGAACGATCGATTTCGCATACAACGTTCGTTCATACGACCTGTTGTATACGATCGTCGTCCCGTGTGTACGAGGCTTTAGTGAGTCCTGAGGACCGGAGTTGAGAACCACTGCCCTAATCCCTACTTACTCTACCACAGGGCTTGCCAAATTTGCTTTGAATATAGGAGCCAGCTAATAAAGTTACGAGGCATCTTTTTTATATCTTACGGGTGGAACATGTAACTTGTTCCCAAAGGTGACTTTATACTTTAACCCTTTCGCAGCCAGAGCTGTTTTTGCGCTTTTTTTTTTTGCACGCGTTTAAAAAAATAATTTGAGGCCTGAAGATTACATAAGACCCCAAAACATGATATATTTTCTCAGTGTAAAAGCAATCGCACCCTAAACTAATCAATACACTGATCAGCGCTATAAATACAGCAGGGTCTCAATGTCAAAATAATTCCAAGATCTAAATCAATAAAGCTGCCGTTTTTTAAAAAAGACATTAAATCACATGAAAGCGCATATACAGGGACTAAACACATAAACGGCGTGCATTGATACGCTTCATCAACAGCGCTTTAAGAAAAATTCAAAGTCCAATATGCAGCTGCACATGGATAGGTCAAGGTCCCAGTGGAAAGGATAGCGTAGAGTTGTCACACCGGTTATACCAGCCACTAAGTTCCAGGGTGCCACCTTGAGTGTCCCACTCCCGTTAGGGTACCCACTTACCGGACTAAATCTTTAAAAGAAATCCACACGTGAGCTTCCACATTCAGCGATGGCGCGCATTCCGTTAGCCATGGGGTCATGCCCTTATGCGTTTCATCATCACGACTTCTACAAAGACACTATTTTCTGAAAGCAGACACCCTAGAGCAGGGGTAGGGAACCTGCGGCTCTCCAGCTGTTTTAGAACTACATTTCCCATCATGCTTCTGGGAGTAATTGTATCCATCAGCTTTGCAATGCCTCATGGGAAATGTAGTTCTACAACAGCTGGAGAGTTGCAGGTTCCCTACCCCTGCCCTAGAGAATAAAATATCAGTAGTTCCAATTTTTTATGTCACACAATATTACCGCAAAGTTTAAAATTTCAGTTAAAAACACATTAAAAGTAAATTTTAGGGGGCACAAAAAAGGCAATAAATTTCCCAATTTTTTCATAAAATATAAAAGCAGAGTTTGCACCGAGTAAATAGATACCCAACATGTCAAACCTTAAATGTATCAGTGCCCTATATTTTCCATAGGTAACGCTGTAAAAAACCCTTATAGGTCAATAGCTTAGCTTTACAAAGGAGGTCTGGAGCTAAAATTATTGCTCAAATTCTGGCGTGCACGGCAATATGTAACATATGCATAGCAATTTACATTTTCAGGCGCAGGCGCCCCGCCGCGTGCGTTTACATTTGTCCGTGTCTATATGTGGTGGTGGGGGGGGGGGGTTTACTTTTTTTTTTTCCCATCACATAGGGGACAAAAAGTCCCTTATTTGATGATTTTTTTGGTGACAGGTTCTTTAATGAGACATCCGGGTCTAAAAGACCCCACATGTTTCCCCTGTGTTCCAGGGAATGTAATGCAATGTACATCACACTGCACTGCATTCTTTCCCAGCCTTGATGGCCGGGGAAACTGTGAAAGGGAACCTGGAAGGGACGCCACACATCAAGCCCCTTCAGGAGTATTGCTACAGCTGTCACATTTGCACTGTAAATTTTTTATTTCTTATTTTTTGGGGTTTATACCACTATAATAATAAAGCGGGATTAAACCCAAAACGGGAAATGTTAAATATTGCAAGTTACAAATCCTTGATTGTGGTGAATGCATTAATATGATTTATTAAGCTTTATTCCCTCTGTTTTCACCTGATGATCTGGCCAGCAACACACCTCTTGTATTAGAGTGCCCACATTCTGGATGAAGGAGCACAGGGGGTACCTTTGGACAGCAGCATTGTTAATGTGGGGGGAAGGATTTGTTAGATGTACTAGTAGATTTAGATGCACTAACAAATTGAAGTCAAACTCCAGCTAATACTTTATAAGCAGTTATATCAGTTTAGTTTTTTTCCTTTTGGGATAAAGGTTTTACATTAAAAAAATAAAAGCTGTTTGTAAACACCACTGTCAGTGGTAATTGGTTTGTCTCAACTTGGGCCCCATTCACACCTCAGCGTTTTGTAGCTTGAAGCTCCAAAATGCTGGAGGAGAAAAAAAATCAATGATTCTCTATGAAGATAATTTTCATCTCCACTCCAAGTTGCCTGAAGCTCAAAAAAGTTCTGGAGTTTGTTTTGTAGCTCAAATGGGGAAGATTTGTGTGTTTTTGGCGCATTTTTATTCTCATAAAAATTCATGGAAACACGCAGTTTGTGCAGTTTTTTGCGCATCCATGCATTTTTGTGCGATTTTCTGCTGCAGTGAAAAAATGTAAACAAAAAAAAAATAGTAACAATATATGAGTAAATAAATGTAAAATAATACACAAATAACTAAACGTATCATAAATTAATATTAAATACATAAATAAAATAAAGTAATAATATATATATATAAAGAATAATTAACCCCTAACCTTAAAAAATATATAAATCATTATTATTATTATTAATAATAATAATAATAATAAAATAATAATAAACACCCAAACCTGCTTAAAAAAATATAAATAATCAATAATAATTTATTATTATTATTATTATTATTGTTATTATGCTTTTTCTTCTTCTTATTATTATTATTATTATTATTATTAATAATAATAATTTATTTATTTATTTTGTGTTAAAGTTAGGGCATGTAGTTAGGAATTATGTTATTATTATTACTATTATTATTTTATTTAAGGGTTAGGGGTTAAGGTTAGGGTTTAATTATTTATTATTACATAGTATTCATTTATTGCATTTATTTATTATTTATTTATGATTGTTTTTATTCATTTGTGTATTTATTTTACAATTATTTATTCATGTATTATTATTAGTAGTAGTGGTAGTATAGTAGTAACCCTTACAACCCTAACAAAACTAAATAAATAAATAACCCTAATCCCAACCCCTAATCCTAACCCTAATCTAACCTCAATTCTAACCCCTTACCCTAATAAAAAATAAAAAAAAATAAATGAATAATAATAAAATAGAAATAAAAGCTGATGGAAAAGCTAAAAAAGCTGAAACCTAGCAAAAAATGGTGCAACAGATGATAGTCTTCTCTATTGGCTAATACAAAAATACCAAAACTCAAAAACATTGTATAAAAACACGCAGATTGTGCATAAAAATATGCTAAGATCACACAAAAAATGCTCAGGTGTGAATGCAGCTATATTGGCCAGATCTCCAGGTGAAAAGAAGGGAAAGAAAGTCTAACAAAGAAATCCTAACCACATCTAGGAAGGAATTGGTAGGCTGCAATATTGTAAATATTTGGTTTTTAATACCGCTGTAAAATGTAAAAAAAAAAAGAAAAAAAAATGTAATGTTTCAGTGATATATGATGGCAGATGCTGGCGGAAGTGTCTACAAGGAAAAAAAAACGATTTTTTTGCAGGAAGGCAGTGAGCGTTCTACTAAAATGCAGGATAAGCCTCCTCAATGAAGATTAACCTGCTTGGATTTTGGAAACCTGGGGGAAATTTTAAGCAGAATTCCAGCTCTGCACCTTTCCTTTCAGAGATGAACCGGTCGACAGTTTTTATAAATGTCCTTTCATTGTCTTCTGTTTCCGCCGACTGTTTGTTTTGCAGGAACAGCAAAAACCTGGAGGGATGAAATTTAGCAGAAAAATGTAAAATAGCAACTCCTGTGCGTTTGGAAAATATTTTCCTCCGACAAGCCGCACTTGCCTACTCAGCGACACTTTTGTGTACGTGGACAAAGAGATTTTCAGCATTTTATAACGCTGTAGCATGTACTGGATTTACTAAGCTTATGCAATGTACTGTAAATTTCAGCTAATTTCATCATGCATAATATACAGTATTTACATTTGCTGCACCTAGCATTAACCACTTCATGCCTAGCGGATGTAAATCCTCCCATTCTACGGTCAGAGCAGTTTGTCTGATGGCTGACAAAGGGTCTTATGTTTAGTTGTCTACCTCTGAGCTTAATATTGCTTTTTTGGGGACAAATAAAGCCAAAGCTGGCCATACACACTGACACCGCGAATTAATGAATCCCCCCCAGAGAGGCTACTGCATTTTGACAGCTGCCATCGCCAGTCAGAATACCTGAACGACAGCGGCATCTGATTGAATTCAGCCGCTGCTCGGACAACAATTTTACTCCCAGTTCCTTTGATTTTTTTAATAGAAGAATATTGGGTGCAGGCCTAGACTGGCCATAGGGCACACCAGACATTTGCCTGGTGGGCCGGGGCTGGGACAAAGGGTGGGCAGAGAGGGAGTGTGCCCCGGGCGCAGCTGGTGTAACATGGAGCAAGGGGTGCCAATAGCATTGCTTGCGCCGGGCATCCAGCCGCTGCCCTGCTTTAATCGTGGGCACCCACATCATACCTTTACTGCCTATCATGCTAGTCATAAAGAGCTGGGGTAGCTTCCCCCAGGCTCCTCCATGACTCTGATGTGCCTTATGAGCGAAGACAAGAAGGAGCCTGGAACGACGAACATCTCCTGCCCCAGCATTGAACCACGATGTATAGAGTCTAAGAGCTGTGTATGGAGGAAATGGAATATATATATATAAACACTATAGTACCAAAAGTATTGGGACACCTGCCTGTATACGCACATGAACTTTAATGGCATCCCAGTCTTAGTCCGTAGGGTTCAATATTGAGTTGGCCCACCCTTTGCAGCTATAACAGCTTCAACTCTTCTGGGAAGGTTTAGGAGTGTCTATGGGAATGTTTGACCATTCTTCCAGAAGCGCATTTGTGAGGTCAGGCACTGATGATGGAGAGCAGGCCTGGCTTGCAGCCTCCGCTCTAATACATCCCAAAGGTGTTCTATTGGGTTGAGGTCAGGACTCTGTGCAGGCCAGTCAAGTTCCTCAACCCCAAACTCGCTCTTCCATGTCTTTATGGACCTTGCTTTGTGCACTGGTTTACATGATTTGATGGAGGGAGGATTGTGGTATGGGGTTGTTTTTCAGGGGTTTAACTTGACCCTTTAGTTTTAGCGAAGGGAACTATTAAGGCATCAGCATACCAAGACATTTTGGACAATTTCATGCTCCCAACTTTGTAGGAACAGTTTGGGGTTGGCACTTGGAGGAACTTGACTGCCTTGCACAGAGTCCTGACCTCAACCAGATAGAACACCTTTGGGATGAATAAGAGCGCAGACTGCGAGCCAGGCCTTCTCTCCAACATCACAAATGCACTTCTGAAAGAATGGTCAAACATTTCCATAAACACACTGCAAAGGGTGGGCCAACTCAATATTGAACCCTACAGACTAAGACTAAGACTGAGATGCCATTAAAGTGAAGGTAGGCGTCACAATACTTTTGGTAATATAGTGTACATATATAAAACTAAGACATCGAGAAACCGACAGTTGTCATTATTTGTAAATTGGTTTAAAAAAAAAAAGGACTGCTCCCTGATTCAATTCTTGCCTAATTGGGAATGACTTAGGCCTGTTCCAACAACCTCTTTGGATATCTATGTCAGATGTCCCAGGAGGCATTGGTGTCCATATAGCAGCTGAAGGAGGGAATCATCAGCGCGCGATGACCTAAGGAAATAAGATGGCGGCAAGGGACTTGGTGTGTGGAAGCAGAATGGCAGATCAATATGTTAACTGAGCATAACCCAGCTAAAAAAGGTAAGGAGTTAAAAACAAAATTAGCCCCGGGGGTGGGGGTTTGTAGTGCCTCTTTTGTACATACATCTAAAGTTGATCAATAATGAAAGTTCTTTTCACCCGTCTATGGAAACTGACAAAGACAAGTGTTTTAGACATCTCATTATGGTTATGAGATTGAAGAGGGAACCCGATGGTCACAGGAGTCAAAACAAGAAATCCACTTGCCCCACATGTCAAATTTAGTTGGGCAAGCTCTGGTTTCATAGGTGAGCCCACAGAGAGGTAGATCTGTATTCACCAATCGTTTTCAAGCACTGATGTCGAAAATCTTAGTAGATGTTTAGTTAAAGACCATGTTTTTCCTGGTTTTAAAGAGAAGTAGTCTTAAAAAATTCTCCTTGTGAAGCCCAAAGGCAAGATCACCAAATATCCCAAGCAAGTACCATTTTAGACCTCCAAAACAAAAAGGTTAAGGCTACAAAAAGCACCTAGACTAATTAACCCAATATGCCACACACCAATAAGGTGTTATCATTGTAGCCATCTAGTCAAAGTACTAAAAAAATAAACAACCCCTGTCTCCAAAGTCAAGGGTAATATAGTAGCTATATCAATGACAAAGAGTTCTGTGGTTGGGTTATCATAAATTATTGTATTCATTTATGTAATTAGCAAAGAAATTCCTCCAAATTAAAAAGAAGGTATTTGAACCCCCAGCCTCAAAGGATACACTTAAAACAGATACCGTGCATGCATTTGTGCATACCAATCAAGCAAACACAAACAAAACAAAATGACAAAAATAGTCCGGACACCAAGTCATTCAAGTGGTTGTACCACGACAAATCGCCATTTAAAATAATTATCAATCTGGGCTATGTATGGTAACTACCCCTGTGTGTGAAACCCCTTGGGTGCTCAAGCTAGGATGGACCTAGATTATATTGTTGATGGTATTGTTGATAACAAAAAGCTAAAAAGGTAAGAAGGAATTAAATATTAGCCCCGGGAGTGGGGGTAAGGGGTGTAGTGCCTCTTTTGTACTTACAGTACATCTAAAATTGATCAACAAAGAAAGATCTTTTCACTCATCTATGGAAACTGACAAAGACAAGTGTTTTAGACATCTTATTATGGTTAAGATAGTGAAGAGAGAACCCGATTGTCACAGGAGTGAAAAGAAGAAATCCACTTACCCCAAATGTCAAAATTAGTTGGGTAAGCTCTGGCTTCATAGCTAAGGCTATAGAGAGTTAAAGACCATGGTTTTCCTGGTTTTAAAGAGAAGTAGTCTTAGAAAATTCTCCTTGTGAATCCCAAAGGCAATATCACCAAATATCCCTAGCAAGCACCATTTTGCATATATTGGGAACTGTAAGGTTATATGAGATTAACTTAGTAACCAGGGACCAAGTTTGATGGGTTCTGCCTGGGGGATGGTTTTGAAGTATCTTGATTAGAGTTGAGCGGACACCTGGATGTTCGGGTTTGGCGGGTTCGCCGGAACTTCGAAAAAGTTTGAGTTCGGCCCCGAACTTGACCCCGAACTTGACCCCGAACCCCATTGAAGTCAATGGTGACCCGAACTTTTAGGAACTAAAATGGCTCTAAAAAAGTCCTGGAAAGGGCTAGAGGGCAAGTGCCCTGAAAACAAATGTGGATAGGGAAATAACTCAAAATCACATTAAAAAAATAAATAATGGAGGAGAAGGTGGATGTGGAGTAGGAGGTTGAGGAGGCTTCAAAAAAAGAATAAGTTCACTTACGTATACCAATGGCAGTGTGAGGCCGGTATAAATGTCTATTCTGCACAAGGTACAGACAAGTCTTGTGGGATCAATGCCTGGTTCATTTTAATAAAGGTTAGCTTGTCCAGGTTGGCTGTGGACAGGTGGCTGCGATTGTCTGTGATAACGCCCCCTGCCGTGCTAAACACACGTTCAAACAATACACTGGCTGCAGGGCAGGCCAGCACCTCCAACGCATAAAGGGCAAGCTCAGGCCATGTGGCCAATTTGGAGACCCAGAAGTTGAATGGCAGACCCATCAGTCAGTAGGTGTAGGCGTGTGCACACATAATGTTCCACCATGTTGCTGAAATGCTGCCTCTTGCTAAGACGTTGCCTATCAGCTGGTGGTGCTGTTTGTTGTGGCGTGCTGCTGACAAAGCTTTTCCACATTTCGGCCATGCTAACCCTGCCTTCTGAGGTGCTGGCGGTGCCACAGCTGCGTTGGCGACCTCTTCTTCCTCCTCTGCCTTCGTCTTGTGCTTCCACTGAGCCCCCGGTTTCATTTGGGAAAGCCCTCAGCAGCGCGTCTACCAGCGTGCGCTTGTAGTCGCGCATCTTCCGATCATGCTCCAGTGAGGGAATTAAGGATGGCACGGTGTCCTTGTAACCAGCAAGGTGACCACCCAGTAATCAGCACAAGTTACAATGTGGGCAACGACAAGCTGTTCTCTGTGGGAGGTGTATCATCTGTGTCCTCTGTATCCCCCCAGCAACGCTCCAGTGATGCCCACGAGCTGCGTTGTGCAACCCTGCTGTGAACAAGTTTCCTTCTCCTCCTCATCATCATCCTCGTCCTCCTCATCCTCCAGAACTGTGCCTGGGCTTTACATTTTTTTACCTGGCTTGTGCTGGTGCAGGAACCCACCCTCCGAGCCATTTGTGAATCACTGGCCTGATAATCGTGGAAATGACCCCTCTTCCTCCTCCTCTTCCTCCTGTGCCACATCCTCTTCCATCATCGCCTGAATTTTTTTTTCAAGGAGACCTAGAAGTGGGATTGTAACGCTGAGAACAGCGTCATCGGCACTGGCCATGTTGGTGGAGTACTCAAAACACCGCAATACGCTACACAGGTCTCACATGGAGGCCCACTCGCTGGTGGTGAAGTGGGGCTGTTCCGCAGAGCGACTGACCCGTGCATGCTGCAGCTGAAACTCCACTATTGCCTGCTGCTGCTCGCACAGTCTCTCCAGCAAGTGCAAGGTGGAGTTCCACCTTGTGGGCACGTCGCATAGGAGGCGGTGAGGGGGAAGGCCAAAGTTCTGCTGCAGCGCAGACAGGCGAGCAGCAACAGGGTGAGAACGCCAAAAGCGCGCACAGTCGGCCCGCACTTTCTGCAGCAGCTCTGATATATATGGTAGTTTTTTTAGAAAATGTGCACCACCAAATTCAGCACATGCGCCAGGCAAGGGATGTGCGTCAAAACGGCTAGGCCCAGAGCTGCTACGAGATTTCGCCCATTATCGCACACCACCAGGCCGGGCTTGAGGCTCAGTGGCAACAACCACTCATCGGTGTGTTGTTCAATGCCCGTCCACAGCTCCTGTGCAGTGTGGAGTTTATCCCCCAAACATATCAGTTTTAAAACAGCCTGCTGTCGTTTCCCCCTGGATGTGCTGAAGTTGGTGGTGAAGGTGTTACGCTGACCGGATGAGGAGGTGGTAGATGAGGAGGTGGTAGAGGAGGAGGAAGCCGAGTAGGAGGAGGAGGCAACAGGAGGCAAAGAGAAATGCCCTGCAATCCTCGGTGGTGGAAGGACATGCGGCAAACTGCTATCGGCCTCAAGCCCACCCGCCACTACATTTGCCCAGTGTGCAGTTAGCGAGATATAGCGTCCCTGCCCATGCTTACTGGTCTACATATCAGTGGTTATGTGGACCTTGCCACAGATGGCGTTGCGCAGTGCACACTTGATCTTGTCCCTGACTTGTTTGTGTAGGGAAGGGATGGCTCGCCTGGAAAAGTAGTGGCGGCTGGGAACCACGTTCTGTGGGACAGCCACCGCCATCAGGTTTTTAAAACTGTCCGTGTCCACCAGACGGAATGACAGCATTTCAAATGCCAGAAATTTTGAAATGCTGGCATTCAGGGCCAGGGATCGCGAGTGGGTAGGGGGGTACTTCTTCTTTCTCTCCAGTGTTTGGGAGATGGACAGCTGTAAGCTTCCATGGAACTGTGTGGAAATGCTTGGGGACGGTGGCGGACATGGTGGCGTTGCTGTCACATCGTCTGTTTGCTGGGTGGCAGGTGACACTGGCACTGTAGAGGTGGAGGAAGAGGCCGAGGCAGCAGCAGAAGAGGAAGCAGGAGGAGGCCGAGACCTTTCTTGGATTTTGAGGTGCTTATTCCACTGCAGCTCGTGCTTTGCATGTAGATGCCTGGTCATGCAGGTTGTGCTCAGGTTTAGAACATTTATGCCTCGCTTCAGGCTCTGATTGCACAGCGTGCAAACCACTCGTGTCTTGTCGTCAGCACATTGTCTGAAGAACTGCCATGCTGGGGAACTCCTTTGAGCTGCCTTTGGTGTGCTATGTCCCTGGGTACGGTGGGTAGTAGCAGGCATACTGTCTAGGGGATGGTCGCTCCGCTTTTGCAACCTGCTTCCTCTTTTGCTGTGCTGGTGCCTCTGTGCAACCACCACCTCTTCCTCCAAACTGCACACATCACTCGCATGACCCTCATTCCATGTGGGCTCTAGGACCTCATCATCCTCCACATCATCTTTCACCCACCCTTCACCACTGCCCTCCTTGTCAGTCTGCACACTGTGGAAAGCCGCAGCAGTTGGCACCTGTGTTTCGTCATCATCAGAGACATGCTGCGGTGGTGTTTCCATGTCCTCATCTTGAAACAGAAGTGGTTGGGCATCAGTGCACTCAATGTCTTCCACTTCTGGGGCAGGGCTATGTGGATGGCCCACAGAAAGCACACCAGCAGAGTCATCAAAAAGCAGAAGAGACTGCTGCATGACTTGGGGCTCAGATTGCTTGGCTGATTTACAAGGGGCTGAGGTGAAAGACAGATGGTCATGGGGGTTCAGGTGCCAACTCTGAGC